>CATIWT010000013.1:0-45990 GCA_949699075.1 Asteroscopus sphinx | reverse complement strand
CGACACTATACCGAAGATATCCCGGACGTCAGCCTGTACGAGATTAGGATGGCTCTGAAGCAGCTCAAAAACAACAAGGCACCGGGTGATGACGGAATTACGGCCGAACTCCTGAAGGCGGGTGGAAAACCGATCCTTAAGGCCCTTCAGAAGCTGTTTGATTCCGTCATTCTCGAGGGAAGAACGCCACAGGCATGGAGCAGAGGTGTGGTGGTACTCTTCTTCAAAAAGGGCGATAATGCTCTACTGAAGAATTATAGGCCCATCTCACTTCTGAGCCATGTCTACAAGCTGTTTTCGAGAGTCATTACGAACCGTCTTTCGCGCAGGTTTGACGACTTCCAGCCTCCCGAACAAGCCGGTTTCCGAAAAGGCTTTAGCACCGTAGACCACATACATACGCTGCGGCAGGTTATACAGAAGACCGAAGAGTATAACTTGCCTCTTTGTTTAGCGTTTGTGGACTACGAGAAAGCCTTCGATTCGATCGAGACTTGGGCGGTACTACAGTCTCTTCAACGGTGCCAGATTGACTATCGGTACATCGAAGTGTTAAAGTCTTTGTATGAAAACGCCACTATGTCAGTCCGATTACAGGACCAAGCCTCGAAACCTATCCTTCTGCAGCGAGGTGTGAGAGAGGGAGATGTGATCTCTCCGAAACTGTTCACTGCTGCATTGGAGGATGTCTTCAAGGTTCTGGACTGGAAGGGGCTAGGCATTAACATAAACGGCGAGTACATCACTCACCTTCGGTTTGCCGACGACATAGTAGTCATGGCTGAGACCATGGAGGACCTCGGTACAATGCTCGATGACCTCAGTAGAGCTTCTGATAGAGTGGATCTTAAAATGAATATGGACAAGACAAAGGTTATGTCGAATTCCCATATAGCACCCATTCCCGTAAACATCGGAGAATCTACACTCGAAGTTGTTGACGATTATGTATACCTAGGACAAACTGTCCAGCTAGGTAAGTCCAACTTCGAGAAAGAGGTCAATCGTCGAATCCGACTCGGTTGGGCAGCGTTCGGGAAGCTACGCAATATCTTCTCGTCCAAAATACCGCAGTGTCTCAAGACGAAAGTCTTTGACCAGTGTGTGTTGCCAGGAATTACTTACGGTACTGAAACGTGGTCGCTCACAATGGGCCTGATAAGAAGACTCAAAGTCACTCAAAGGGCAATGGAGAGGGCTATGCTCGGAGTGTCCCTGCGTGATCGAATCAGAAATGAGGAGATTCGCAGGAGAACGAAAGTAACCGACATAGCCCGAAGAATTGCCAAACTTAAGTGGCAGTGGGCGGGGCACATTGCTCGCAGAACGGATGGCCGATGGGGCAGTAAAGTTCTGGAGTGGCGACCGCGTACTGGAAGGAGCAGCGTGGGTAGGCCCCCCACAAGGTGGACCGACGACCTGGTGAAGGTCGCGGGAATCCGCTGGATGCGGAAGGCACAGGACCGGTCGTTGTGGCGATGCTTGGGGGAGGCCTATGTCCAGCAGTGGACGTCTTTCGGCTGAAATGATGATGATGATACTAGAAAAAAGTAGCCAACAGTTGAAATTACCTTGTAATATAAGATGGAGAAGCAATGCCACATCATTAGATGGCATGTAAAAGCCAAAAGCATAATTGCAAGCTCTAGCAGTCCATAAAATACCACCTTTTCCCAGAAATACCAAATTAATATTGCTTTATGAAGATTAGGATAGGATTACACATAGGGAGGACCCATCTGAAGAAACTGAAAACCGCGGTTGGCAAAATTGTCACCTCTAAGTTCGAGATGCTCGAAGAGGTTGAAAACTTTTATCGGCATCTGTATTCCACGAAAACGGCGAGACCAGCGGTTCCTAGGAATGACGACAAAAGAGCCCAGCTCATGCGCCATTACACCGAGGATATCCCGGACGTTGACCAGGGTGAGATTAGGGCGGCTCTCCAGCAGCTTAAGAACAACAACGCTCCGGGCGATGACGGAATTACCACTGAACTCCTAAAAGCAGGCGGGACTCCGGTCCTGAAGGAGCTACAGAGTCTGTATAGTTCCGTCATCCAACAAGGCTCTTTACACCGGTGGCATGGAGCGGGAGTGCGGTGGTACTGTTCTTCAAAAAAGGGAATAAAACCCTACTGAAGAACTACAGACCCATCTCGAGGGTCATCACGAATCGTCTCGCCGAAAGACTCGACGAATTCCAGCCACCAGAGCAAGCTGGGTTTTGAAAAGGCTACAACACTGTAGACCACATCCATACTGTTCGTCAGATCGTACAGAAGATTGAAGAGTATAATCAGCCTCTGTGTATGGCATTTGTAGACTACGAGAAGGCCTTTAACTCCATATAAACATGGGCAGTTCTGGATGCCCTTCAGCGATATCACATTGACGAACGGTATATAGAGATGTTGTTGATGATGCTTATACAATGCTGCTACCATGACTGTTCAGCTCCAGGACCAAAAGACGAAGGCAATCCAACTGCGCAGAGGGGTGAGACAAGGGGATATAATATCCCCGAAATTGTTCACAAACGCATTGGAGGAAGTTTTCAAGACGCTGAACTGGACTGGACAGGGTATCAACGTTAACGGCGAGAAAATCTCACGTCTCCGTTTTGCCAATGACATCGTTGTAATGGCTGAATCGCTGGAACAACTGGGCGAAATGTTGCACAGCCTAAACGGAGCCTCTTGGCGTGTCGGTTTCGGCATGAATCTGGACAAGACTAAAGTCATGTTCAATATGCATGTCATGCCGAGACCAATATTCGTCGAAGGGTCGGCACTCGAAGTTGTAACGAAATACGTCTGTCTACCTAGGGCAGGTAATTCAGCTTGGTAGACACAACTTCGAGAAAGAAGCTGACAGAAGGATCCGTTTGGGCTGGGCAGCATTTGGTAAACTTCGCAGAGTCTTCTCGTCACCTATACCGCAATGTTTGAACAGAAAGGTCTTCAACCAGTGCGTCCTGCCTGTCATGACTTACGGTGCCGAGACTTGGACACTGTCAGTTGGGCTAGTCCACAAATTCAAAGTCGCTCAGCGAGCTATAGAGCGAGCTATGCTTGGATTTTCTTTGAAGGATAAAATCCGTAACGAGACTATCCGAAGAAGAACCGGAGTGACCGACATAGCTTGTAGGATCAGTAACCTGAAGTGGCAGTGGGCTGGCCATGTCTGTCGAAGGACCGATGGCCGCTGGAGCAGATGAGTCCATGAGTGGAGACCGCGAATCGGCAAACGCAGTGTAGGGCGCCCCCCAGCCAGGTGGACCGACGACCTGATGAAAGTAGTTGGGGGGGGGGGATGCAGAAGGCAGAGGACCGAGTGTTGTGGCGCAATTTGGGAGAGGCCTATGTCCAGCAGTGGACTGCGATAGGTTGTTGATGATGAAATATTAAGAATTTAACATAAGTGTGTTAATTTAATCAATTGTGTTAGATATACTGCTTAGAAAAAAACGAATTAATTCGATTAGGATCATATTAGAGCACTAAACACACGTTTCGAAGGCAAATGTAAGCATCATACTTCACTTGTATAGAATAGTATTTTCCGGCCTTTTGTGAAAAAACCCGATATTTTCCATTTTTTCCCATATTTTTCTTTTCCACCCGTTTTTTTTTCTTTCCCTGCCCATCTCTACATAAGATAACACAAACAAGATGGACCATTCAGCGCCATGTTGAATAATTTGATTATTTCCTGATATCTTTTGTAAACTTTTATTTCATAATCACCACTCATTTTAAAGCTGGTATGCCTGCAGCGATTTCAATCATGTTCAAGACTCTTTTACAAGCCTAGTATAAAAAAAATAAAAAATAAAAAATGAAAAATTTCTTATAAGTGTTGACGAATGTTGTAATACTACTTATTACAACATTCGTTAACTCTTCTAAGAAATTTTTGTCCTTTAGCGATCTTGGGTAAGAGGCTACTAGGCTTGTAAAGAGTCTTGAACATTATTGAAATAGCTGCAGTCGTATATTATTCTTGAGGATGTAATAAGCTTGAATATTCTTATAAATTGCTATTATAAGAATAAATTCAGAGTCCGTGCTAATAGTCTTGTAACATGCACTTACAAGCTTAAATAATCTTATAATAGCATATCATCATCATTATTTCAGCCGAAAGACGTCATCTGCTCGACATAGGCCTCCCCCAACAGGGGGATATGCCATAATCGTCACGCTTGGCAGGCAGGTTGGCGATCGCAGTTGGTTGGTTAAATACTCAGAAAACGCTGCTGCCCATCTTCTGGTGAATCCCTCAGTCGCCTTTTATAACACCCACAAGAAGAGATAGGATCGTACCATTCTTTATGTCCGACACTACACCACATAGCAGATAATAAGTATACGTGTATCAGAAATGCGTGGTCATATTTAAAGAGCTTATTCAGGGGATGCTATCGAACAACTTTTACTATGGGACCAACCCTGAAATCGCGAAAAAAAAAAAACAGCTGATCCTAACATTTTTTCGACCGACATCGATGATTTAGTAGGGAACAGCTGATTTTTTTTTCGCGATTTCGGGGTTGGTCCCATAGTAAAAGTTGTTCTATGCTATGCCCTGAATGAGCTCTTAAAATATGACCACGCATTTCTGATACACGTTGTATAATAGGATCAAATACTTTTATGAAATGCTATTATAACCATTTTTTGTCAGTGCTAATAGTCTTGTAAACTGTACTTGGAAGCATTTATAAGATTTAAGATTTACAAGAATGATCATTCTTGTGAATCATGGCTTGTATCATGGCTTATAACATGCTATTATAAGTAAAAAAGTACTTGACAATGCTTCTATAAGAGTTTTATAAGACCTTTAAATTCTTATGAGGATATATGATTACTTTGCTTGTTGGGTAGCAGCATTATTTATGAAGGAGAAATCTTCATCCTATTCATCCAATCTTAATCCCAATTTACATGATATTATAATAATAATCGGTAGTTGTTTAGCTTGGTTAACATTTAGTTTTTTTATTAAACAGGTAATGAAGCTTTTAAAATGGGTAGGTGGCAGCAAGCTTTGAGCCTTTATAACGAGGCTTTGACTATTGACAAGAACAATAAGATTGTGAATGCCAAGCTTTACTTCAACAAGGCCACAGTATGTGCCAAATTGAACCAAATAAAAGAAGCCGCCGGAGCTTGCTCAGCTGCCCTTGAACTAGACGAGAACTACGTGAAAGCACTCCTTCGACGCGCGAAGTGTTACACTGAACTTGGTGATTATGAAGAGGCTGTCAAAGATTACGAAAAGCTGTACAAGATTGATAAGAGCAAGGAAAACAAGCAATTATTGCATGAAGCCAAAATAGCTCTTAAGAAATCGAAACGCAAAGACTATTACAAAATACTCGGCATTGAGAAAACTGCGTCTGAAGACGAAATAAAAAAAGCATACAGGTACAGTCTTACTTTAGTCTATTTTCATAGAAATTATTTTATCAAGCAGTTTGCTTTTGGTACTTGCTGAACAGATTTTATACACTAGTATACAGGGTTACTACTGGTAAATCGTCGTATTCCTCGCAGGGTGTGATACCGAGCTAAAATGCAAAATTATAATTTAAAAAACTTAAAAACAAGATTTCATTTAGTTCTAGCATCTACTCAAATGAAATAGAATATACTACCTCTATACCTGCACAGACTACTCACATATGCGCGACGAACTTTTTTGGATATTTAATTCAACATAATAAATAACATCAGTTTCAGCGATAATTTGATACTACTTTTATCAAGATCCACCACTTCAAATATAATTAAATTTATTTCATTTAAGAACTAAATAAAAACTTTTTTTTGTATTGTTTATTTTTATATTTTTAGTTATTACGTCTTAATCTATCTCACCAAACCAATAGTGTCACTATCCGTCAGCCAACTACTCATTGAGACATAATATCTAACAAGCCCCAACTCGGTTACCTTGTTACCTTGGTTACCTATGTTGACCACAACGGAGATCCTCTTGGCCACCTTCCAGCTCCATCATCAAACTCTGATCACCTCTCATCCAACTACGAATTCAGGCAAATCTGACGAACCCAAACTCGGTGTGTCAACGGTAAATACGGCAGAGATCCTGTGACCACCTTGTGGTTCAATTATGGTCACCATCTGTCAGCCAATTACTCATTGAAACAAATCTAACGAGCCCAAACTCAGTGTGTCTTAAAAAAACACCTGAGATGATCCGGTGCATAACGTCTCGGTCCACTTCACCAAAATTAACCCCCCCCATATGTGCCCCCAAAATCCACTAGTTTTGAAGTTATTCTAATATACTGAGAGATAACAACCAAAAAGCTAAGGTAACTTTATTTTCGATGAAACTCGGGTAATTACTAGCCTGAAAGAACCTTTTGCGAAAACCATGGAGTTGGCAGACCGCACCCGGTGGATTCAGGAGTTATTTGGTAGGGAAAAAATGTTGGTAATGGTATCGTCGGTAGATTTTTTTCTGCTAAGAGTTTTGTATTCAGAAGTAAAAAAAAGCTAGCCAAAATAGGGGGGGAAACGTATTTAAAAATATCATCGAAAATCAATGAAAATAACGTTTTGGACGAAAATATTTCCGGTAGTTGCTCGTCATGATAACCTCGTCCATAATTGCACAGACAAAACCTTAGGTCTCTCCGAAAAGATAACCGAAGCGCAGCCAGGATAGGACGCCAAAAAGTCTACATCGGGCCCATGAAGAGCCCAGGGATGATCAAAGTATTGATTTTCGAGCTTGTAGAGCTTATAGAGCTAGGTTTATATTTTTGTTGAGTATTATTCAGTAGATATATTGTTATCACTACCGCGAATCATATTTTGATTGATATACAACTCGAAATAGAGCTACAATTAGCAAAAAACGCAAAAATAAATTAATTTCGCGCGCAGTAGCATTCACCTTCAAGATATATAGATAGAATATTCTTTATTGTACTCCATTAACATTATTTAAACTTAGGACTAACATGTAAATTAAGGGATGTACCCTGTGGCGTGCTTATCGCTAATAGTGATATCTTCCAGACAACCTTGGGATAAGATATTAAAATGATAGTGTATAATGTGACAGGAAGCGCGCCCTAGTGCACCATCCGGACCGGCACGCGGGCGCGCCCGACACGGAGCGGCGCGAGCAGGAGCGCCGCTTCAAGGAGGTGGGCGAGGCCTACGGGGTACTCAGCGACCCCAAGAAGCGCGCGCGCTACGACCACGGCCAGGACCTCGACGACGACGGCTCCGGCATGGCAGGTCCGTACTTTTTTTATTAAGCCTTTTATTTCCTTAACTGACAATTATAGTACATTATGATACAAGTGAGCTAAGTTGACTATCATACCCGAGGCTGGATTGCAGCCCGAGCCGAAGGCGAGGGCGTAATGGAGCCGAGAGTATAATAGTCAATGCTCACACGTTTCATACGACGTTTTTCAACACACTTGCGAGGAAAAAAACATAAATTACACGTTTTAGACAAATATTGAATTTGTGAAAAATGATAAAAATGGCGCGCGGACCGCGCGGTGACATACAGCTATGCGCGCGCAGGTGGTCGAAGGAAACCGCCATACAGCCTAATATAAAAATATTATAAATTTATTGTTTCATTTATAACACCTTATACCAGGCCCCTCAGAAAGTATTGCGAAAAAAAGTTTTTATATATGGGAGACTGGCCAGTTATAATGTTTTTCGAAAATATGATTATTTATAAGTTAAAATAAGTAAGTTCCAATTTCAAAATTTCCCTCCACATTTTTTGCGAGTTAATTCAAAGTATTGTGTCTCACTGAAATATCGCACACCCAGAACAACACTGTATTATGTCGAAAAATCTCAAAATTGAGTTATGTCTATGGACGAATAGCCAAAAATTTGCCGCGCATACCACGAAGACAGGCGTATTTCTATTTACAAAAATGTCCTACAGATGGCACGCTAACTCTCTATTGGTGAAGACGCGCTGCCAGAATCATACCACGAACACAAAACTATTTCTAGATGCAACTTGTCCACCTTAGAGAACAGCACCATACCCTTTACGCAACAGTGAATTATTTTGTGATAATGCACTGTTGTTGAATGTAGTACGAAAATTACTCCGAATTATTTAGTTTTAATTCAGTATTGGTGACTGTGCTTATACAACGTATTTGATATTATTTCGAAATAGTACTCTGTTGTTGACGAAGGTATGTCAGATTTTTTGGATTATTCCAAAATGGTTCAGTGTTGTTCGTAAAAGGTGAATATCTGTGAAATGATGCACTATTGATGGTAAATATAAATGATGTCCTAATTTTATTAAAAAAACATAATAAATATATTTTTTATACGCAGAACTGTTACTTGAATTATATTTAAAAGAAATGTATTTACAATTTATGTTGTTCTTTAATTACAAGAAGATTAATCATCTTTTTTTGAGATAATGCACTATTGTTGAATTTGAAAAATTTGTAATTGTTATTTGGCAGATGATGAGGGGTTGTGGTCTCCTGTTAATTAAAAAGGCAATGCAAGCAACCACAGTAGAAACCTGACCTTCTGTTCAACAAAACAGCGTGGAAAAGGATAACTATTGTAGCATCAACCGATGAAAGATCAGCGTTGGCAGCATCAGCCGATGAAGAAAAGAATATTTTACTCTGATACACTTTTTCTGCCTTTTAAACAAATACCTTGGCCTCTTTTAATCCCTAGAAGATTATCTTCTTCTTCCTCTTCGAACTCCTCGTCAGACTCCAGCTCGCCATCGTCAAGCTCCAGCAGCTCAAGTAGTTCATCTGATAAAGAATCTAATAGAGCGGGTCATTCTACAGCGAATACTCAAGGAGATTCCAATTCTACTCCGACAAACGCACCATCAACTTCTTCTGCCATTGATACTGCTCCATCAGTGATCGAACCCAAGTTAAGTAGAAAGAGAATAAGAAATCCTGCTGGCTAGAAGTGTAAGATTGCTAAGAAAACTTTGCGGAATACAGGAAAAGCGTATGTTTCTTTAACAAACCTTACAAAACTAATCGCTGAGTGTCAAATCCGGATTACTATTTTGAAATAAATAACAACAGGATTAGGGCATGTAAAGAGTTTTTAAGGCTACTCTGAAAATCTGTGATAGATATGATATTAAGTAGGTCTTAAAAGAACATGGACAAGACAAAGGTTATGTCGAATTCCTTTCTTAAACATAAGAGAATCTACACTCGAAGTTGTTGACGATTACCGAAAAAACACATAGGACAAACTGTCCAGTTAGGTAGGTAGGTCCAACTTCGAGAAAGAGGTCAATTGTCGAATCCAACCCAGTTGGGCAGCGTTCGGGAAGCTACGCAATATCTTCTCGTCCAAAATACCGCAGTGTCTCAAGACGAAAGTCTTTGATCAGTGTGTATTGCCAGTATTTACTTACGGCACTGAAACGTGGTCGCTCACAATGGGCCTGATAAGAATGCTCAAAGTCACTCAAAGGGAGAGGGCTATGCTCGGAGTGTCTCTGCATGATCGAATCAGAAGTGAGGAGATTGCAGGAGAACGAAGGTAACCGACATAGCCCGAAGAAATGCCAAACTTAAGTGGTAGTGGGCAGGGCACATTGCTCACAGAACCGATGACCGATGGGGCTATGAAGTTCTGGAGTGGCGACCGCGTACTGGAAAGCGCAGCATGGGTAGGCCCCCCACAAGGTGAACTGACGTCCTGGTGAAGGTCGCGGGAATTCGCTGGATGCATAAAGCGTAGGACCGGTCGTTGTGGCGATGCTTGGGGAGGCCTATGTTCAGCAGTGGACGTCTTCCGGCTGAAATTATGATATTAAGACGGCGGTTTCAAAGAAAACAGATAGTGGTTTTATGAAATCTGATGCACGCCAATCACCGCAAAATAGACTCTGAAATAAAAGATAGTGTGACTAATTTCATAAATTCTGTTCCTAGAATAGAGTATCATTACCTAAGAACTCAAACTACAAGAGAATACTTCTCAAGTGATAAATTAGGCCGTTATTGTATATTGAATCTCAGTAAAAAACAGTAGAATAATAGTGCATTATTTCAGAATCAATCAGTAAAAAGCACGTAACTCGAAATAATTGTTTTTTATTTTGTTCAGTCATTTCACAACAGTGAATTAAGTAAAAAAATGCATTATTTGGCTTTATTAACGCGTTTTGAATCGACTGAACTACATAATGCTGATACGCATTGGATTCTTCACATGCAATGTTCAAAACATTTGCAATAACTTTGACGTAACATGAGATAACGGTTTTTCGTCGATTCTGAAAAATGAGCTATTTTGACTTAGTGCAGTATTGTTCTGGGGGTGCGATATGGATCTGCGCCGGGAACATTTTAGAGCTATGATTTTATACGATTTCAAGTGTCGCCTGAAACCGGATGAATCGTACGATAGACTTCAAATGGCATTCATGGATGAAGGCCCTTCCAAGGCAACCGTGTATCGTTGGTATAACGAATTCAAGCGCGGTCGACCAACTTTGGGGGATGACGAAAGAAGCGGTCGCCCTTTGACGGCTGTTACCGAAGAAAACGTGCTAGCAGTGAAAAATTTAATCCAAGACAATAGGCGAATTACATATCAGGAGATTCAACACATATTGAAGATTGGATCGGGAAGCGTTCACGAGATTCTACACAGCCATCTTCGCGTGAGGAGGATAGTATCACGCTGGGTGCCGCACAACCTCACCGATGCTCAGAAGCAGGCCCGGGTGGAATGGTGCCGTGATATGCTTAACAAATTTGAAGCAGGCTCGTCTCGGCGTGTTTACGACATCGTTACAGGTGATGAGTCCTGGATTTATCAATACGACCCAGAAACCAAGCGCCAGTCGACTGTTTGGGTGTTTCAAAATGAGCCAACGCCTACCAAAGTGAAGCGATCTAGAAGCGGGGGTAAGATTTTGATCGCTAGCTTTTTTAATTTGACTGGCCACTTGGTATCAATTCCCTTACGGGATCAAAGAAGCATTAATGCCGAATGGTATACTACCAAATGTTTGCCAGAAGTTTTCTCTGTTATAAGCAACAAGCGACCAAACACAGGGCTCCGCGGGCTACTGCTCCACCACGACAATGCACCTGCGCACACCGCACTCAAAACGAGGGACTTCCTGGACAGCACGCCAGTCAAACTCCTGGGTCACCCTCCTTACAGCCCTGATCTAGCACCGTGTGACTTCTTTTTATTCCCAAAAATAAAAAATCAGCTCAAAGGGATACAATTTTCGTCGCCGGAAGATGCGCTGGCTGCGTTCGAGCAGGCTGTAAACGAGGTGTCTGCGGCGGACTGGAAAAAGTGTTTTGAAAACTGGTTTAGGCGCATGAATCTTTGTATAGAGGCTGGTGGAAAGTACTTTGAAAAGATTTGATAAAAATATATGTACGTATAGAACAATTTTTTTTAGTTTCGCAAAACTTTCTGAGTGTCCCACGTATGGTGAAGGTCGCGGGAATCCGCTGGATGCGGAAGGCACAGGACCGGTCGTTGTGGCGATGCTTGGGGGAGGCCTATGTCCAGCAGTGGACGTCTTTCGGCTGAAATGATGATGATGATGATGATTTATAACACAAATTAATATTAATTTGTTGACAAAAATTAATAATTTGATGAAATGAAATGTTTATATAGCATATTTTAATTAATACAGTTGATTTATTCCCAAATTTTTTAATTTAGTTCAGGCATAAAAACTCTTTGCTGCGATTTAAAAATAAACTGTAAAGTAAAAAGCACTAGTGCAATAATATAATGAAAAAAGCACGCGTGCGTTATAAGCCACATTATGAACCTAAAAGCGTTGCATCGCTTTAAGAGCCACTTTACGAGCAAGTGTGTTAAAAAATTAAATTTTGCATATTGGTGTACATAGATTAACAGTTAAGGCCCCTTAGGGTATGGGCCTCCTCCAACTTTTTTCTTAGTTTTTTCTCCTTCGCTATCTTGGGCCAGTCTTGTCTGGCAGTCTTTTTGACTTCGTCCACCCAGCGTTCCTTAGGTCGTCCTCTGGCTCTCTTGCCGTCTGGGCCCGACCATCGCGTCACTAAACTTGTCCATCTTCCATCATTCTTGCCACGTGTCCGGCCCACTTCCATTCAGGCGTTTTGTATGTTGGAAAGCGTCTATAATATTCGTTCTTATGCGTATGTTTTCTGTTTTTTGTCTGTATTTATATTCAAGATGCTTCTTTCCATAGCGCGTTGGGCCTTTTGGATCTTATCTCTTGTAAAATTATTAAATATCCATGTTTGACACCCATAGGACATACAGGGTAGGAGACACGAGTCCATGAGGTCCGTACTTACTGTTGCTAATATTATATGTCATTGAGCTAGTTCTCCCAAGCGCGACTGCCGAGCGTCAACTCCTGAGTGCAATTTCCAGGTTGGCGGCGTTATTAAGGTTTTCGCAAAATTTATTTTCAATAGCAGCCTGGAGTTTTGGATATTTGCTTGATAAATGACAGTAGGCTCAACTCCGCCTATCACATGGGATGGGACTGTATACCACCATCAGCAAAATGTGAGTGAGCCTGTGTATTTTATTTTTCAAAATTTGCCACTATCCACCATGTGCTTAAATGTTCCACTTATCCAAACCAATCAATCTGTGATCGCCTATTTCTTGAAACAAGTGGCTCATGTTAAAAGTATTATAACCACAGAAATAGACAGAATGGCCAAGTGGATCAGGGCGCGCGTGCCAACACTCTGCACCATAATGCAGTGCATTTCAAAGCCTTTCTCAGTACGCCTTATGACTTGTTTCTGTAAATACTGTAACAAAAACCCGCAAAAATGCCTTATTGTGCTGTTTCTAACTGCAGAAACAAAAGCTGTAAAGTACATTTGTTAAAGTTAATTTTTAAAAATTAATGACGTCTTATGGGAGGCGTAGTTTGTTCGAAAAGTTGCCACGCATGAATCGCAAGTAAAATTGTGATTACAACCATTCTATCTATTTCTGTGATTACACTGTTGCACCTACGCTTTGATTACCAACAGAAAGAGAAAGAAAGCTCTATTCCATGCCGAAAACTACACGGTTGTATAATTATTCGGATATTTTTTACAATTTAAAACGAAACAACAAACATTTTTGTAAAGTTAATGTAATTATTATTCTTGATTATTTTTTACTTTTTTCAGACATTGATCCCAACGTCGTATTCCAGACATTCTTCAACCGTGGTGGACAGCATTTTGATTTTCACTCAGGTGGTGGATTCCCTGGGAACTCTTTCAGCTTTCAATTTGGCTAATTTCCTCATTTCTGGTACGTTAAAAACATCATTTCGGCAATCAACAAACTGTTATACATAAATTTATAAATTGGTATGTGTACTATATAGAATTTAAAAATAGATCTAGCTAACCACATATACATCATTCCACATTAAAAATATGTAAATGTTTATGAAAGAGTAATTGGGATATTGGCAAAAAATTGTTTTATTTCTCACCATATTCGGTATAACAGTTTTAAAAAGTGCTTCATTTATTTGTTATACGGTATCGCAACGAACTCTGACCAAACATGTTGTGCAGCACATGAACTAATAACTTGTTATAACTGTACATTACTGGTGTTGCGTTCACTACTGTAGTACCTAATTATTATAATAATGACTGATTTGGTTAAGTAATTTTTTGATTGTTAGCCCCACATACGGAGGTGTGATCATGCTTTATGTAATTTAATAAATAAAACTAGAAGATAACTCTTAACTACCTCGGGATTTTTTTTATATATCGCCCGTGTGTCTGCCTGATGGTGATTAAAGAACTGTTATAACAAAATAAAAAACGACCATAATAATAAAATGTACAATGTATCATAAAAGATCCCCATTTTTATAAATAACCTTGCCAAACGCAACAAAAAATGCGCATGTATGTAATAGTTTTTTTATTTTATTTTAACCTGAATAAGTAGAACACAATCCCATCTCTTTCGTCTATACATCGCGAATACATGATTGTTATATTAATGTACGTGTAAGTAGATCCAAGAGTGTTATAGTTACTATCTATACTATAATAATTTTAAATAAAATAATCGCAATATTTACTCATCTCTGTATATAACAAAGCTAATATGAAAGGAAACTGAACTTGGGAGATATTTTGTTTAATTGCTTGTTGTTTTGTGTTCAATAATCAAGTAGGATAAAATACATAGTTATAGCTAAAGTTAAAGCATAATAATGAAATGATAGATATAATAGTTTGAAAATAAATAGATTTTAATCAAAACGGACATTCACAGTAATCTAATACAGAAACTCAATTATTGCATTGAAATAAAAAATCCTCTAACTGGATGTTTTTTTGTTTCATTTACCTGATCCCTCTACTGGTAAATAGAATGCTCTTATTAGATTAACGACCAACATTAATATCCAATATATTCACGATTTGCCCTATTAGAGATAGGAATTTGACATATGGTCCATACAAAATATGTCAAATTTCTATCTCTAGTAGGGTAAATCGTGGACAGATTTGATATTAATTTTGGCCGTAAAGCTGTTCACCCACAGAGATGCAAGTCGGAGCGACATGCGTCTGAACGATTAGCATCCTTTCTTTGGTCCGTATTACAGAAGTTCCTCAAGTACAGTTTGATCTTCAATCACCTCATCATCATCATTTCAGCCGTAAAACGTCCTCTACTGGACATAGGCCTCCCCCAATTAAGGGGGGGATATGCCATAATCGCCACGCTTGGCAGGCGGGTTGGCGATCGCAGTTGGTTGGTTAAATACTCCGAGAACGCTGCTGCCCATCCTCTGGTGAATCCCTTAGTCGCCTTTTACGACACCCATGAGAAGAGATAAGGGTGGTGCTATTCTTTCAATCACCTCATCACCACTTAAGGAAGGATATAGATTCGTTACTTAAGCATTGGTCTTATTCCAATCTTGGACGAATAAAAAAAGGCGGACGGAATCTCGCTAAACAAAAAGTGAGGCATCCATAGTAAGACGGCTCGTGGCACACACACATGCACAGTGCACACCCATAGTAAGACAAAAAGCCGCGAACACGCAACACATCTCGTGTGACGGTAGTCGTTGTCGTAGTGTCACAAATACAATAACAATATATATCTCAATCAACTCAGCCTATCGCAGTCCACTGCTGGACATAGGCCTCTCCCAAGTTGCGCCACAACGCTCGGTCCTCTGCCTTCCGCATCCAGTCCCCCCCAGCCACGTTCTTTAGGTCGTCGGTCCACCTGGCAGGGGGGCGCCCTACGCTGCGTTTGCCGATACGCGGTCTCCACTCAAGGACTCGTCTGCTCCAACGGCCATCGGTCCTTCGACAGACATGGCCAGCCCACTGCCACTTCAGCTTACTGATCCTACAAGCTATGTCGGTCACTCCGGTTCTTGTCCGGATAATCTCGTTGCGGATTTTATCCTTCAAAGAAACTCCAAGCATAGCTCGCTGAGCGACTTTAAATTTGTGGACTAGCCCAACTGTCAGTGTCCACGTCTCGGCACCCTAAGTCATGACTGGCAGGACGCACTGGTTGAAGACCTTTGTCTTCAAACTTTGCGGTATAGGCGACGAGAAGACTCGGCGAAGTTTGCCAAATGCTGCCCAGCCCAGACGGATCCTTCTGTTGGCTTCTTTCTCGAAGTTGTGTCTACCAAGCTGAATTGCCTGCCCTAGGTAGACGTATTCCGTTACAACTTCGAGTGCCGACCCTTCGACGAATATTGGCCTCGGCATGACATGCATATTGAACATGACTTTAGTCTTGTCCAGATTCATGCCGAGACCGACACGTCGAGAGGCTCCGTTTAAGCTGTTCAGCATTTCGCCCAGTTGTTCCAGCGACTCAGCCATTACAACGATGTCATCGGCAAAACGGAGGTGTGAGATGTTCTCGCCGTTAACGTTGATACCCTGTCCAGTCCAGTCCAGCGTCTTGAAGACGTCCTCCAACGCTTTAGTGAACAATTTCGGGGATATTACATCCCCTTGTCTCACCCCTCTGCGCAGTTGGATTGGCTTCGTCTTTTGGTCCTGGAGCTGAACAGTCATGGTAGCAGCGTTGTATAGGCATCTCAGCATCTCTATATACCGCTCATCAATGTGACATCGCTGAAGAGCATCCAGAACTGCCCAGGTTTCGATAGAGTCGAAGGCCTTCTCGTAGTCCACGAATGCCATACACAGCGGCTGATTGTACTCTTCAGTCTTCTGTATGATCTGCCGAACAGTATGGATGTGGTCTACGGTGCTGTAGCCTTTTCGAAACCCAGCTTGCTCTGGTGGCTGGAATTCGTCGAGTCTTCTGGCGAGACGATTCGTGATGACCCTCGAGAACAGCTTGTACACATGTCTCAGGAGTGAGATGGGTCTGTAGTTCTTCAGAAGGGTTTTATCCCCTTTTTTGAAGAACAGTACCACCGCACTCCCGCTCCATGCCTCCGGTGTAGAGCCTTGTTGGATGACGGAATTAAACAGACTCTGTAGCTCCTTCAGGACCGGAGCCCCGCCTGCTTTTAGGAGTTCAGTAGTAATGTCGTCATCATCATCATCATCATCACCATCATATATATCTGGTGTATTAAAATTATGTCGAAATTATAGTGGGTTTAGCAAAAAACTAAGTGCTTCAATCTTTTCTTAGCGAGATTGTGTCCGCCATTTTTATTCGTCCGAGATTCCTATACGTTAATTATAAACTTGGCATATCCCCCCTTTTTGGGGAGGCCTATGTCCAGCAGTGGACGTCTTTTGGCTGAAATGAATTATAAACATCGATTCAACAACATAACACACGAATTTTACATATTTACCTGAAATAGCAAAGAAATCTTTACTCAAGCGTGCTCTCGACCACACTTGAGTGATTAATTACAGATCAAATCTCTGCTCAAACAACTAAACAGGTGACAGCGTAGAATAAAAACATAGAGATATGAGATAAAACTAAACTCAGCTAAACTGTGATCAATGAATGCTTGAGGAATGTACTAAAATTAAATCCCAAACTCAAAAGTAGTTTAAGTTGATAATCTCCGATTTAAGAGCGTATGCGCGGTGATGACAGTGATAACGCTTGAGGAATGTTCTGTAATACCGGCTCAGATAATATAATACAACAGATACGGGCCTTAGATTATAGAAAAACAGATACAGCACAGCACTTCATACTTTAACTGTTCACAAAATGCGATGCCGCGAAAAAGATAGTGAGCGCCTGTCAGGGGGTGTATAAAACGCTTTGACTATGGAACTATCCATTTTCAAAGATAAAACGTAATCCGCCCCCTGCCTGGGGGTCTACTCGCATTTGACAAACGATGTACATAGATTACGGTTCAAAGTCATATAAATGAAATTGACTGGAGATTAAACACAATCATCACACGCGGTATGGGAACGATGGTTGCGGAGTAACAAATTGTGCGATAAAGGGTACGATTAATCGAATATCGTTAAACGCAAATATACCCCCTGGTTCGCCCCCACATGCGAGACCCACCGGGAAAAGCTCCGGGCGCAGCAGAACATCGTGCTGCCCCAAATAACCAAAGCTCACCGCTACGTGAGGAACTCTGCCTTACACAGGGACCGCACGTCGAGAGTATCGACGACTTCGCCACGGCCACAGACCAACAGAAAATGAGGCCACGGCTATGGCGTAGATGTTTGCGAGTGCCGACGCGTCCACCTGGCGCCCACGCGCGCCCTCCTGACACCACCAAAAGCTTCTTGCGCGATCTGATTACAGACGTGGGGCGGTCACGACACCGCATTGACACCTGAGTAGGCCGTAAAGACGCTACACGCAGCCTTCTCACATAAAATGACTACTTATGGTAATGGTAATATTGGCAATTTATTATCAAATTTGTTACTATGCCGTGGTAGTCGTGGTACCATTTACCATTGATGGTACTGTGGCAAATATTTTTTGTCGTAGTCCCTTAATTTTCCATAGTACACTTATTTAAACATACGATTGGACATTTCGACACGACATCCTAAGGTTAGACCAGCTCCCCGATTTCCAGAACATTTTCCATAAGCAGTCGTCCGATTCGGTTTGTTATCTCGCTCCCGTCAACCGACAAATAGAATTACGATACGTCAACTTAACATGAACTACTTTCAGCCGGATGGATACGAGCGCATCCTTTTTACTACCTACGCAGCTACGCTTCGCGCCGCACCGCATCACTTTTCATGATGAATTCTGTAAACTAGTCAGCCTCGGGGAAACTTCTTTTTCAAATGCACATTAAAAAAAATCCGACCATAGCAAACTAGACTAGTAGTTGATATCATTTGTAAAGGACCATAGCAAACTAGACTAGTAGTTGATATCATTTGTAAAGGACCATAGCAAACTAGACTAGTAGTTGATATCATTTGTAACTAGTGTACTTAGTAGTGATCTTATTTTTTCTTAAATTCAGCTCAATACCTCTTTGATGATCTACGACAACAACCTGAAGGTTTGTTAAGTGGTGAATAGTTACGGATGTGGCGCTACAGTGGTGTGTTATCCTAAACTGAAAGCAGAAAGAGCGCGAGCGCGAATTTTTTTGGGATGTTTTGCAAAAACATGACGTCAATCTTCGCCAGCACAAACGTAAGATCAGCGCGACCGAAGCGAGCGTGAAAATGTTGTTTATGTTTTTGGTGGTTTCGGGCTTTTGTCATTCAAATAATTAAATAAATGCAACTAAATAGTCTCTCAATATACACCAAACAAGTAGAGCATACGAAGGTTGAATACCTACCAGGCGTGATTAAAAGCAATTCATCGGTATCTCAGATTAATAATCGCTATTATTCAAGAATTGAGAATTAAATTTAAAAAAATACTTTAGTATTTATCTAATTTGCTAAGTAATGAAATACTTATTGCTGAATTTCTGTAAAATCACATTATATTAGAAAATTTAAAAAAGCAACATACAGGCATTCCCCAGATAAATGCTAATTTGTGTACCGTTCTTATTTAGCTAAATTTTGGGAATTCTGTCCATTGACGTCCTTACCACTTAATCCACTACTAATACTGGTAGTGACCCGCCAGGTGGACCGACGACCTGAAGAACGAGGCTGGGGGGGACTGGATGCGGAAGGCAGAGGACCGAGTGTTGTGGCGCAACTTGGGAAAGGCCTATGTCCAGCAGTGGACTGCGATAGGCTGAGTTGATGATGATGATGATGACTGGTAGTGATGTGATTATGACGAGTTCGGAAGTACTTAGGTCGAGGCTCAGGGTGGGGAGAATTGCCCCTATTGCCCCCCCCCCCTGGATCCGCGCCTGGCTATGTGTGAATCGTAATAGCAAAGATTATTTATTAGTTACTACGTAATAGGTACAAAAGGGTTCCTGGTTTTAGAAATTTACCTTGGAACCTTGTTAATAAAGAAATAACCAGTTCAGTTCGGGTAAATCTTATATCTTGAATGAAAAGGCATCACAGTTAATTTTGAATACTATTTTCTGCAGTAAGGCACATGACGTAATTGTAATTTACTTTATTTATTTGCTTCTTTTCTCTTTTCTTTTATAGAATCTCTTTCTCTCATTGCTTTATCGTTCTGGGTACGTTTACTTTCTGTTTTGCCTTTTATACCGTCGAATCTGAAATGGACAGTAAATTAGTTATGTACAACAATACGTAGTGGAAATTTTTATTTGAAGCAATTATTGTAGCTCAAAATGGCGCTAGGCAGACGGCGGGTTTTTTCCCTCGCGCATAAGGTGAAATGCTTTCATGGGGAAATGTGGATTAAAAAAAAGTAGGTTACTATTTCTCATTGATTTTACATTCATTCATATAAATGAAATCATATCACTGGTTTCAAGGACAAGCCAGTATAACGAAAGTTTTATAACATGTTACTACCTACTTAATCTGAATCTGGACTCACCTTTACATCTTTCTTTTTCACTACTACGTGACTACCCTATATCTTCTCATGGGTGTCGTAAAAGGTGACTGAGGTATTCACCAGAGGATGGGCAGCAGCGTTCTCTGAGTATTTAACCAACCAACTGCGATCGCCAACCCGCCTGTCCAGCGTGGCGATTATGGCATATCCCCCCAACATATGATTGGGGGGGGGGGGGGGGGGCTATGTCCAGCGGGCCGTTTTTCGGCTGAAATGATGATGATTGCGTGACTACCCTGTTACGGGGTCGCTATAAACCCTGACTAACGAGGATCTGGTGAAATAATCATATATCATTCTTAATTTTTCTCATGTATCTGGTCTGCTCGACGTCCGTATGTCACTGCTGGCATCAAGCAGAATTAACACCGCGCCAGGACACGACGGTATTCCTGGTCGGGCGTGGGTGTTGGCTTTGGATGCTCTAGGGGACCGCATGTGGCGGCTTTTCAATAGCTGCCTCCATACTAGTGTGTTCCCAGCCGGCTGGAAAGAAGCCAGATTGGTCCACTTGAAGAAGGAAGGCAGGGCCGCGGAGTCTCCCTCTGCATACCGTCCCATATGCCTGCTCGATGAGGCATCAAAGCTCTTTGAGAGAATAGTTGCCGTTCGCCTCGTCAAGCACCTGTCGCGGGTGGGTCCTGACCTCGCCGATAGCCAATATGGCTTCCGGCAGCAACGTTCGATCGGTGAATACCTGAATAGGATCTGACGCGAGGCCACGGCGAATTGCCACCATTGTGGAGGCGACCAAGATACCGCCCAACACACACTCGCAGAGTGTCCTGCATGGAACTCTGAGCGGCGGGTCCTGGTCGATCAAATTGGGCAAGATCTCTCTCTGTCAGCGGTAGTATCAGCTATGCTGGCAGAGACGACGAATTGGAGGGAAGTAGCCTCCTTTTGCGAGACCATTATGGTCCAGAAGGAGACTGCGGAGCGGGATCGAGAGAGGGCCGATCCTGCTCGGAGAAGGCGACGCCGGAGAGGCAACCTCTCCGGCACCTAGCCTAATAGGGCTATAAGGTGCACTCCCCGCCCTATCGATACGCGACTGGAGAATGGGGAGCCTTTGAGGTCACGACGTACAGAGTGGAGGCTCTGTGTGTCCAGTAAAATGACCTCAGGGATGCCGATGGCACGAAGTAGTCTCGGGCCGCCGTGTACCAATCCAATCGGGAAAGTGTAAGGGGAGACAATAAAGTCTCCCTTGAGACGTGCCTAACAGGCGTAGCACAGGAAGCTCCGGAGGCTTATTATTTTCCCGGAGGCCCCCTTATTGTGCTGAAGATGGCTACCGGGGGGGTTTTAGTGGGTAAAAATCCCACACACCCCGGCCTCTGTCCTCCATGAGGTCGGCAGCCTTTTGAAGGTTTCCTCCTCGAATATTTAAAAAAAAAAAAAGGCATCAAGCAGAATACCAGCGTCAGGTACCTATACCTGGCACATGCTGAGCTGGACACCCATTTGGTAAAATACTGAGACACATTTTTACTTGTATGTCCTGTGTCTTGTTTTTGTACTAAATTAACGTTTTATCAATCTGTATATCTAACTATCTGTAAGGCGGTATGGATATAAAATGCGAAACATGCTCACTTTTTCATTTTAAACGGTTTCTTTTTCTCTGGCCTCGGAGCTTGGTGATTAGTTTTGAAAGTCAAGACGTAGCGCTTCACAATATCAACATTGACCGTTGTGTTTTCAGGATACATTCGCTTTTTCCAAGCTTCCATTTCATCCAACCACATTCTTTGGTATTCATACGACAATAACCATTCGATGCGTGATCGACCTTCCTGTTGAATTTATTTTCTACGGTAATATCATAATGTTAGTAGGTATTCGACAAATGCAGTCCCCAGCCAGGTGGATCGACGACGACCAGAAGAAGGCAGCTAGGGTGGACTAGATGCGTAAGCGACCAAGTGTTGTGGCGCAACTTGGGAGAGGCCTATTTCCAGCCAGTTTTAGGCTGAGTTCATTGAAGCTTGAATGAATAAAAATAAAAAATCGCGCTTATACATTAACATACCATATCTGCTATGACCAACTATTCTGTAACATTTAATATTCCACAAGTCCTAGGTATATAAAACTTGAAAAAATATACTTAAATTAAGGTTATGTTTACGCATAAATCTGAAAAAAGTTTCGCGCTAGCTTCGCTCGCGCTTGTATTCAGCCGTCTCTGCTTCGTTATTGGCTTCTAGTGAGCAACTATTTAGCTAAATTTTTATATCACCTTAAATTTCGCTAAAAATACACTAACTACTTTTTGTGGTACTGTTTTGCATAAATGCTGAAAAATTTCGCATGTATTTTTACGTTCTAAAAACTACTGAACTGATTGTGATGAAACTTGGTATGTAAATAGCTGGAGACCCAGATTTCCTTTTTTTTCTGAAAATTCACTCGAAAACGGGTGAAAATGGGGGGCGCAGCAAGTACCTATAAGTACTAGTTAAAATTTATAATATATGGCCGCTAGAGGGGCGCCAGCGCCTGTTAGGTGCTTGCCTAGGGTGCTCAGTACATATACAGGGTTATTTGTAATTCGACCTATTCCTTGAAAGGGGTTATACTAGAGCTCATTTGCAACAAAAATGGTCCCGTGAACCAGGGGGCGCCAGTCATTTGTTTTCGAGTTATATAGCAGTTTTTTGGTAAAAAAAACTTTGCTACACTCTGACCCTGAATCTGAGAAAATACGGATGAAAGCGGGCGCTAGCGGAGCGGCGGCGCGCGGTGGCGACGACGACGGTGACGGTGAAGCGGAGTGATAGCGGTAAATCTCTAGTAAACAAGTGACATTCGTGTTTTCTCGAATTCAGAATAGACGAAGGTAGATGTAGCGCATAAACGATCTTACCTTTTTGGGTTAATTTTGGTACGGATCCCAATGGCATAGGTACTTGTATCTTTTGCACGGTGTTAGTCAAAATATTTCCAATGTACAGATTCTGATATACCTACTTCAGTAATTTTAAGTAATGTTGTAGATATACCCACATATAGTTCCTATCCAAAGACATTCAAGTACTGTATCTACCACCTAAGCACAAAATATCAAATAAATACGTTGTCGCAATAGCGTGATTTCTAACTACAGTGGTGTCAATCTTGTGTAGGACTAGCAGGATTCGCACTTGAGTGGAGTCGAGCTACAGTTCTTTGCACCAGCGTGCATTCGATCTTCCGTGGTTCGCGCTAAAGTTTTGTTTTTGTCACAACAGCGATATTCGCACTTGGTACTGTCGCGCTTCCGTAGTGCACTCGAATTTTTTGTACGTATTATATTCAACATTAGGCGTCTATAAGGCTCAAAGACATTGAAATACTTACTATATACTTTATATTTAATCTCTTTGATTGGGCTGTATGGTCGTTGCCTTAGGGGCGTGTGGGCGTGCAGCCTACGCCTTCAACTCATGAAAAAAACCATATTTTCGTGAATGCTTACCATAAACTTCCATGGTTGAGGATTGTATCTGGGAAAATCTGACGAAATTATGTTATGAATAGGTCGACATTGTGTGGCCTTTTCCCACTTTATACCGCTCATTCGACCCATTGTGATTTTGATTTATATGTCCATGTGTAAATGAAATATAATCATTAAAATAGATAAACTTCAAAATGTGACGTGGAATAAAGCATGTACCTAGTAGTCGAAAATTTACAGCAACTTTGAAAATAGAATTAATTATTAATTCAAATACGTCAAAGATAATAATATAATCACTACGTTTTATAATAGCTCCCAAGTGATATCTGTGGCTCCCAAGGAGATTTTTTATAGTTCAAACACAGACATAGTAAAAAATATAGACGAAGTGATGCGAACATACTGAAGCCAAAAAAACCATGCTCCTTCGTGTACAACCAGCGCTCACGCACACACATGCACCATGCACACTTCGTCTATATTTTTTGCTATGGCTGTGTGGGCATGTGTTTGTGTTTACTATGTGTGTGTGCCTATGTCTGTCTGTCTGTAGGGGCGGGCCCGGTGTGCACTCACCCTGCCACCGGGCAGGCAGCGGGGGGACTGTCCTACCCTGCCCCCGTCGGTCTCGTAACCCCAGGAGTGCCTGCTGAGTAGTGTTCTCGCACCTCTTGGGACAGAGGGTTTTGGCTTCGCTACACCTGATAAAAAAGTGAAAAAACATTACCTTCATTTTAGTCCTACACCTATTCAATGATACTCCACACACGAGGGGGTGCAGAGATAAAATATTTTCATCCACATTTCACATGTATGGGCGCCACCCCTAAAATACACATAACATAACCAGCCCATTACTGTCCCACTGCTGGGCACGGGCCTCTTCTCGATACGAGAATGCTAAGGCCTTAGTCCACCACGCTGCCCTAGTGCGGGTTGATGGACTACACACACCATTAAGAACTGTATGGAGCACTCTCTGGTGTGCAGGTTTCCTCACGATGTTTTCCTTCACCGTTAAAGCAAGTGATAATCGAAAATAACACAAAAAAAAAACAACATAATCACGATTTTTTTGTTCTTTTAAAATTGAGATCTAAGTTCTATATCTGAACTATTTTTGAGCAAAATAGCACATGTACCTACTTACGTTTATAACTGTAGAAGTTATTAAGCTGTAAAAGATATTAGGACAGGCGGACGGACATGAAGGTTCCTCGTAGAACCTACGGAACCCTAAAACGTTGAAAAAAATGCATATTTTTCGAGGTTTCTTGCATGGGGTCCCCCTTTGGTTTTACATATTTATATTTTTAATATTTGTCGTGTGATAGGGGTCAATAGCCACACACCCTATTTTCGACCCCTGACTCGGAATAGTCTGTGACCCCTGAATATTTTTTATGAAAAAGCGATTTGACTAAAGTATTTCTAACTGTAGGTAGAATTTAAGTATTTTAATACAATTTTACAAAAATCAATAGGTAGGTAATATCCAGATCAGATATCACATCAAAAACATAAATGTGGAAAAGGGGCCAAGTTCGGTACAAAGGAAGTTCTGGTTTATCGGGTTTAGTCGATAAAATAATTGAGATCTATAAGTTATGAGCATCTGGATTGAGTTAAAGGAACTTCTAAAGAACTTATAGTTCTATAGAAGTCCCTTTAGCTGCTGCAGGAATGTAAAATGTTCGTCACTTGTTTTAAAAGAAACTTACATAGGTTCCATGCTGCTGAATAATTGTAAAAATTGGCTTTATTAATTCAATAAACCATAAATCTACCAAGTAGTTACCTACTATTAATTTGATGAAATAAGTTTTCTTATTCAATGTACTATTTCGGGTTTCACGAAAAAGGAATTTGACATACCACTGCACTTGACGAAAAAGTAATTTGACGAAAGTCGTTCTAACCCTAAGTTTTATAATTATCCAGTAGCAAGGAATCAAACTTTATTTTAAAACAAGTGAAGAACATTTTATATTCCTACAGCTATGATTTAAGGAACCTCTATAGAACAAAACATTAACACCCATTTAGAGGTGTGATGCTCTGTCGCGGTACCACGGCGTAAATCAGGATTTATTTCAATGTGATAAAAATGTACAAGAAATGTTCAGAATTGTACGCGAAATGTAAAAAAAATTACGTTAATATTTCATAGGAAAAAAACATAGGTCGATGTGGTACCGCGAGAGAGCATGCTCCCTGGCGGTACCACGCACTTTTATATAGAAATAGACATGATTTAAGAGTGTTGACTATCGGAAAAATATGTTCGTAGTGTTCATAACATGCTGTTTCATTGCTCAACAACCAGAAGTTGATATTTTTTACACCAAAATAAACCTATTTGTCAGCTTTTGTCATAAATTTTCAAGTGATTATGATTAGACTTATAGTTCCGTCATGTCCGTCCGTCTGTCCTAATCCTTTACAGCTTAATAACTTCTACAGTTATAAACATAAGTAAATGAAATTTTGTTAAAAAATAGTCTAAATATAGATCTCAATTTTAAAAGAATAAAAAATCGTAATTACATATTTTAGGGGTGGCGCCCATACATGTGAAATGGGGATGAAACGATTTTTTTCGCTGCACCCCTTCGTGTGGGGTATCATTGAATAGGTCTACTAAAATGAAGGCAATGTTTCGTACACAAATTTTTTATCAGGTATACCATCTGCGAAATACAGCACGCCAAAGTGGCTCGTAATGTGTCCCCCCCACCTGCCATTTCTAAACTATACAACGTAGAAACTTATAATCTTCCACATTGATAGACCTTTACAAAAACGCTTAAAATTATTTCGAGTACAATGTGATAATACTTAAGACGTCCTAGTTCAAAGGTCATTGACCTCAGAGAAAAATGGTATTAACAAATAATGCTCCTTTATTTACTTTCTAATTAAAAAATCACAAAAAGTTACTTTGTGATATACTTCTAAAATTTAGCGCTAGGTGGCGCTGTTTACAAAAACTTAAATAGCAATGATTAGATTAATATTCGATTCATTTATAATTAGCCCTACTTGCCTGCCGGCATAACATAGCGGACTCTTTATTGTATTTAAGAACTTTATATTATTTTTTGTACCTATGTTACACAATAAATAAATGACTTAAGGAACCCTATAATACACTGAGCATGGCCCGACATGCTCTTGGCCGGTTTTTTTTTATCTATTAAATCATAAAGCTTTTCACGTATCGTTATGAACACTTTACCTACGAACATATTTTTCCAATAGTCAACACTCTTAAATCATGTCAATAGAAAAGTGCGTGGTACCGCCAGGGAGCATGCTCTCTCTCTCGGTACCACAGACTTGTTTTTTCCTATGAAATATATCGCGTACAATTCTGAACATTTATTGTACATTTTTATCATCACATTAAAATAAATCCTGATTTACGCCGTGGTACCGCGACATAGCATCAAGAAAATCTTAATTCTTTTATCGACGAAACCGATAATCCTGCACCTCCTTTGCCCCTTTTTCATTGTTTTTGATGGGATTGATACAATCGACTGCATGACAGTGGTAACACTTCCATTAGAAAACCGCCCTTAATGCTTGCGAAATAAAGGCGCCGTCAATATTAAACTGTTACCACTGACGTGCGGTCGACAGTACTATCAAAATCGCTTAAGGTGAATGCTACAGGGTAGCCCGCGAAATTCAAAATTTTTGGCGTTTTTTGTTAATTGTAGCTTTATTTCGCATTGTATATCGGTTAAAATATGATTGGCGGAAATAATAACAATATATCTACTGAATAATACTCATGAAAAATATTAAACCAGCTCTATAAGCTGTATTAGCTCGATAATATTAATTTACGATCAAATTATCGATTTTCGAGCTTGTATAGCTTATAGTATTATTCGGTGGGTTCCCAACGAGTCACACCAAATCGAGTAACAGTGTGACTCGATGGGATTTTTTTTCCCAACGTGTCACACTGTTACATTGGGTGTGTTTCGTTGGGAACCCTTCTGGATAAAAAGGTTGCAACGAGTCACAGTGTGACGCGATGGGAATAAAAATCCCATCGAGTCATACTTATCTGTAAAATGAAAAATAGTACCCAGGTATTTTATAAATACTTGAGTTAAATAGATTAAAAGAGTTTTTATCGAATAAACCAAATAAAAAGCCAATTTTGAAACGTTAAAGACTAGGTGCTCAATAAATAGATTATAAGGGTTAGAAAATAAAATATTTTGCAATAATCAAACAGTTACATTTATATAACGATTAGCAAACGGCAATAATAGACCAATTAAAATCTGCCATAGACAACAGAGTCTACTCTTAGGTGAGACCGACGTAAGTTTGACACAAACTTTGTTTCTGAATACGAAATATGATGATCTGCTTAGCCGACACTCGGCTAAGAGTAGTCTTTGACTGTCTTACGTTCATGTCTCTGAATATAAACCTTAGATTCGTCTCTGAATATAAGCCTAATTCTAACGCGACCGGCGAACGCGGGGAGGTGAAGGAGTAAAAGAGCAGCGAGGCATCGCATTTCAAGCGAGGTGCAGAGATGTTGTGATCAGGTTGTAGGTATTAAAATGGTATATATTTTGTTAAAAAATTGTCTACATACATTTCTCAATTTTAAAAGAATAAAAAAATAGTTTTTCCGTATTTTAGGGGTGGCGTCCATACATGTGAAATGGGGAAAAAAATATTTTTTTCGCTGCACCCCCTCGTGTGGGATATCATTGAATAGGTCTACTAAAATGAAGGTAATGTTTGATACACCACTTTTTTATCAGGTGTACTATCTGCGAAATATAGCCCGCCAAAGTGGCTTGCAATGTGTCCCCCCCCCTGCCATTTCTAAACTATGCAATGTAGAAACTTATAATCTTCCACATTGATAGACCTTTGTGAAAACTCTCTTTTAAAATTATTTCGAGTATAATGTGATTATAACTTTTTGAGTTATAGAGAGAAAACTTAAAAATACTTAAAACGTCCTAATTCAAAGGTCATTGACCTTAGAGAAATATTATCATAGCAAATAATGCTCCTTTAGCTACTTTCTATTTGAAAAAATCACAAAAAGTAACTTTGAAATGACACACTTCTTAAATTTGGCTTCTTGAATTTATAGCTAGATGGCGCTACTAACAACACGCTCTGAGTCGCGAATGCTGCCGATTATTGCAAAAACTAAAATAGCCATGATTAATATTCGATTTGATTCGTTTGTAATTACACCTACTTAAGGAACCCTATAATGGCCCGACATGCTCTTGGCCGGTTTTTATAACGATGGATAGATTTAACTAGCTAAGCTTCGTATGATTTTTACTGTAGGTGACTGAATCTTAATAATAGTATGCAACAGTGTGCTGTGTGACTCGTTGGGATATTTTTTCCCAACGTGTCACACTGTTACACTATGTGGGACTCGTTGAGAATCGTCCCGGAAAAAAGGGTGTGCGTCATCCCAGCGAAAAAGTGTCGAATTTCTTAATTCGAGATAAGTAAATCGTTAGTGTATGACGTCGTGTAATTGTGTATGAACATTTCAGATTTGTGTGTACAACCCTTTTTGGAATATTCATCAAAAACGTTTTCCGCTGGAACGACGTCTTCCCAGTGAGACTTTTTTTTTCCAAAGGACGTAAGTAACATAAAATAGTTACATGGATTAGAGTATAACGAAAGGTAAATGTGTATGCATAAATGAGATTTGTGTGTCTAAAGACTCCGAAGATATTCAAGTTTCCGCTGCGGTGACGTTTGGCTGATTGCTGGATATCATAAACGGTTAGGCGAATAGTTGTAACTTTTTTTACACATGTTGCAATTCTTTTGTGTGTAATGTTTGTGAAAACAGACTTCGAAAAAAAAATACCGCTAGGAAGCTATAAATTTTAAAATGAAATCAGGTTATTAGGTCCTAGTACTGCGAATATGAGCTCCGAAGCCTAAATTTTAAAGTTTATTTGTACCTTATAAATGCTCACAATGTCATGTTAAGTCTCATCGATGTACTGTAAGTAAATAATGAATTATGAACAAAATTGCTAGGTCTGGGCCACGATGTTGTTCGCCATTCGATTGGACGAGTTTACTATGGGTTGGCAAATTAAAAGGTATCCCATTCGTTAGTGTATTAGTTCAATTATCCATCTGTAAAATTGTAGCCCAATACACTTAACAATTAAAGAAATATAATCAAAAAACCAATGAGAAGCGCAATACAGAGATAAACCAACCAAGTTTGAATGTGTACTAAAAAGCGGCCGCGCGATACATGGTGCTTACCTTCCAAAATTGTTAGCATACTTATTGTTATTGGTGTGGTACTTTGGTACAGGTGCGTACACAATAATTAGTAAAAATGAAAAACTACTACAGTTTAATTAGTTTTATTTTCAAAAGTATCAATTTACTAATGATTATCGATTGTAGATATGTGTATGTAGGTATAGGTACTTAAAAACTCGTGCAAAAAAATCAACAACAACAAAATAATAAAAATCTACATACTAAAATCAACATAAATATATAGAAAAAGTATTTATACAAAAAATAAGTATAACTATTATTTTAATTAAATTACTTAATGTTTAAAATCACAGATCAGTTACAATAATTGACTCATTCATAAGCTCAGTAGGTATCTACATTAATGTAGGTTGTTATGTTTATTAAAATTAAAGATTATGTATATTATTCGTAACCAGCTCTACGTAGATAATAAATTAACTGAAAAAACATAAATTTTGGATAATACCGACATTTGAGTTTCTATTCTCTTAATGATTAAAATCACAGATTATAATATTAGTAATAATAATTGACTCGTATTAAAGCACATTTAAGTGTAGGTACTTACTTAAATGTGCAGTAGGTAGTGTGTAGGTAGGTACCTGCACTGTAGTACATTTCAAGTGCATATAGATTAAGGGCTAAGGCTCGATTACACCAACGTTAATTCTCTGGTTAAACGGCCGTTTACTGATCATTCCAGTATTTGGTTTGAGTAATCAGCCGTTAAATCAGAGGATTAACGGTGATGAACACCGACATAAGTTCACCAACAAAATAACAGATTATTTATTATTTTTAACGCATTTACGCATGTGTTACGCCATCGTAGCATAGGCAAACCGCTGACGAAGCTTGCCCTCAATAATTTTCAATAAACAAGTTAAATGCTTAATTCGCAACACGAGGCACGAGTAGCTGAATAAGCGATATCGATGAAGACCGTCGCATCGTGCCATGAGGGCACTCACTTCTGATACATCATCGATCGGGACAATAGGTTTTAGTTAGCTATTAATATTTTTACTGTAATAAGTTTACTTAAAATTAAATCACTTTAAAATTAAATTGGTTTTTTTTAAGTCCTCCGGCCGCAGCCTTCGTAATTGGCGCAGTCGGTAGGATACTCGAGATTAGCTAGGGCTATCTTATATCGATAATCTATCGCTACCGTGCGTGAGCGATCGCGGCTAATCGAGCTATCCAGCCTCATCGAGTATCCAGAACCTAAGGATTGCTGCCGGGAGAGAACGGGATCAAGATATCGACCCCAGAGACCGATATGAAGGTTATGTAAGTACACTTGAATTATTCCCTGTGTTGCTTCCTGTGTATTTCCATAATATAATCCTTCAAAATTTTCCATCCAAGGAACGTAGGACCTCGCGAGTCTACACCGAGTAGACCGAATCGCAGGCAATTAGGGCTAGATTTAAATAGAGATATTAATTTAGGTTTAGATATTTTATTCGAGGAATCCACTATGGCGCACGAACCAGATACGATTCACAAGGCTCTGCGCCCAGTCCCTGAGTTCGATGGGAACCCCAACGTCCTCACTAGATTTATTAAGTTATGTGACCAGATAGCTGCTGCTTACCTTAGTAACGCACCTGGTAGTGAATTAGGAAATTTGTGCTTAATAAACGGAATATTAAATAAAATTAAAGGCCCCGCGGCAAGTCGAATTAATTCAAATGGCATTCCGGATAGTTGGGCAGGAATAAGAAACACTTTAATTAATAGTTTTGCTGACCAAAGGGACGAGACGGCCCTGTACAATGACCTCTTAGTATCAATGCAAGGTAACAGTACCCCGCAGGAATATTACGACCATTGTCAGTCGTTATTTAGTACTATTATGACCTATATTTCATTGCATGAAACTCTGCCTACTACCGTAGAAGCGAAGCGCACATTATATAAAAAATTAACGATGCAAGCGTTTGTACGTGGCCTTAAAGAACCATTAGGTTCTCGTATACGTTGTATGCGCCCGGATAATATTGAAAGGGCATTAGAATTTGTCCAGGAGGAATTAAATGTGATGTACTTACAAAATCGTAGCGATAATGCGCACGTAAAAAGGCCACCTCCAATCGCTACTATGCCTAAGTTACCTTTGTATTCTGCAGGTTTTTCAGCTAATCAACAGCATACTCCTTACTGGCAACGTCCGTTGCCACCACAAAATAGTTGGAGGCCTAACTTCCAACCACATAGTAGCCAGTCACATGGTTTTCAGAAGCCTATCTTCCAACCCCATGGTGATCAGTCAAATGGTTTTCAACGTGCACCTAATGCACCTAACATGCCTACACGTACTCAGCAGATGTTCCGCGCGCCGCCGCCTAATTATAACACTAATAGTAACGTATTTAGAACTCAACCACGTCATCAAACCTCAGGCCCTCAGCCAATGAGTGGAGTTAGCCACTATGTATCAAAGCCGATGCAGTTCAGGGGTCATGACTGGAGTAAATCTGGCAACCCACCACCAACTAATTATTTTAAAACCCGCGAGATGAACTTTAATAACTTTAATGATTATGATTTTAATTATTATCCGGACAACGAGTACTATTCATATGACTATGACCAAACCGAATATACTGACTATACTGACTGTAACTTACATGACAGTTATGAGTATGAGCCACCTATGCCTTACTGCACAGTTAGTGAGTTACCTGACAGTTACGTTAATTCTCAACCTTCTACTAGTAATGAGGAGCAGGATTTTTATTCGGACCACCCCTTAAAACCCTCAAAATAGAAGTTAACCTACAAACTCAACGTCAACTTCCTTATATAAAATTATCGAATCCTCCATTAAATTTTCTAATTGATACTGGAGCCAACCAGTCATTCATTAGTCCTTCAGCTGTGGAAAAATATTATTCAAACATGCCACTTAATTTTGACCCCTTTGAGGTTACCAACGCCCACGCTACCAGTAGAAGTGACTATTCAATTATCATACCAGCCTTTCAGGAATTCAATGATCATAATAATATTAAATTATTTATTTTTGACTTTCATAAATTTTTCGACGGACTTATTGGACTAGACCTACTAAGTAAATGGAATACGAAAATTGACCTGAAAAATAATTTATTAATTACAGATAACGCTACAAATCCTATAACAATGTTTAACTCTCGGAACGTCAACTTATACGAGGATATGATACCAGCTAATACTACTAGGCTCATTCGTTTGCCCATAAATGCTCCAGATGGAGATGTGCATATTCCTCAGCAGAAATTTTATAACTGTATTATAAATGAATGTATTACAACAGTTTCTAATAATCGCGGATTAGTTGAAGTAGAAAATACATCGCACAACGATATAATTTTATCGTTAGATCGTCCTGTAGAAGCTGTAAATTCCAATATTGAATGTATGAACATTGAGCAGGCACCGGATGCCTCTCGCATCAATCAAGTATTATCACAGTTGCGAATAGATCATCTTAACGAAGAGGAAAAAATTAACTTGAAAAATATTTGCTCGCGTTATGCGGATGTCTTTTACATTGAAGGCGAACCGCTGTCCTTCACTAATAAGGTTAAGCACCATATAAGAACTTTAGATGAGGTACCTATTTACACGAAAAGTTATAGATATCCTTTTATACACCGACAAGAAGTTAGAGATCAAATATCAAAGATGATGGATCAGAATATTATAAGACCTTCTGATTCTGCCTGGAGCTCTCCTATTTGGGTTGTCCCGAAGAAGGCTGATGCCTCAGGAAAACAGAAATGGAGGCTAGTCGTAGACTTCCGAAAGTTAAACGAAAAGACTATCGACGACAAATACCCTATTCCGAATATAACAGATGTCCTAGATAAGTTAGGGAAATGTCAGTATTTCACCACCTTAGATTTAGCCAGTGGTTTCTACCAGGTAGAAATGAACCCTGATGATATTCAGAAAACAGCATTCAATGTAGAACATGGGCATTTCGAATTTTTAAGGATGCCTATGGGACTTAAAAATTCCCCTTCAACATTTCAGCGCGTTATGGATAATGTGTTGAGAGGTCTTCAAAACGTTATCTGTTTAGTCTACATGGATGACATAGTAGTATTCAGTACCTCCCTCCAGGAACACCTGGATAACCTGGAAAAAGTATTTCAAAGACTCCGGGAATCTAACTTCAAAATTCAGATGGACAAGTCGGAATTTTTAAAGTTAGAGACTGCTTTTCTAGGCCATATAATAAGCGGTGAAGGTATTAAGCCGAATCCAGACAAAATTAATGCCATAAAAAAATATCCCATACCTAAAACAGCAAAACAGATAAAACAATTTCTTGGACTTATCGGTTATTATCGGAAATTCATACCAGACTTCGCTAGAATTACAAAACCTTTTACTCAATGTTTAAAGAAGGGCAGGACCATTACACTTAATAAAGATTACATTGACTGTTACGAACGATGCAAGAGACTTTTGACAAACGACCCGATCTTACAATATCCAGACTTCACTAGGGAATTTGTTCTGACCACTGACGCTTCCAACGTAGCTTTAGGAGCGATATTATCACAAGGACCAATAGGCTCTGACCGACCAATAGCATATGCATCGCGTACTCTAAATGAAAGCGAATTAAATTACAGTACCATAGAAAAGGAGCTCTTAGCTATTGTGTGGGCTACCAAATATTTCCGACCGTATCTTTTTGGTCGCAAATTTAAGATAGTTACAGACCACAAACCATTACAGTGGATGATGAATCTAAAAGAGCCTAACTCACGGCTCACTAGGTGGAGATTGAAACTCAGCGAATACGACTTTAGTGTAATATACAAAATGGGTAAAAATAACACCAACGCTGATGCCCTATCGCGAGTTGAAATCCATAATGATGAAGTTAGTTCAATGATAGCAAATCCCTCTGAGAAGCCACCTTCTGTGACTGACTCAAGTACTGAAACAGCTCATACAAGTAATGAAAACCCCATACTTGAAGTCCCTATAACTGACAAGCCTCTGAATATGTTCCATCGACAAATAGTTATGACTGTGGTAGGTGACATTAAGAAAAGACCGACGGTAACCAAGACATTTGATACACACACTCGTACTTCCATTCAGGTTTCACAATCTAACTTAATAGACGATGTTATTAACGCTATAAAAGAGTACGTTAATCCGAAGGTGAAAACTGGTATTCTCATAAATCCTCCTCTAAGCATGTATGATATAATTCCTATAATTCAGGACAGTTTTAAGAGCTCAGCAATGAATCTTGAACTATGTAAATTAGAATTAGAAAATGTGAAAGAATTCCTTAGACAGCAGGATATAATCCGGCATTACCACGACGGTAAAACAAACCATCGTGGGATAACTGAATGTTACCTAGCCCTCTCGCGAAAGTATTTCTGGCCTAAGATGAAAGACCAAATCACTAAATATATAAATGAATGTACAACATGTGGTCAGGCTAAGTACGACCGTAATCCTATCAAACAGAAGTTTAATATTGTACCACCAGCAATAAAGCCGTTCGAAATTATTCATATGGATCTTTTTACTGTTCAGAATGAGAAATATTTAACCTTTATAGATGTCTTCTCTAAGTACGGACAAGCGTACCTTATGAGAGATGGTACAGCGCTTAGCATTTTGCAGGGTTTACTACAATTTTGTACTCATCATGGCTTTCCGCAAACTATAATTACAGATAATGGCACTGAGTACACGAATCAATTGTTCGCTGAATTCACTAGACTCCATAAAATAAATCACCATAAAACCTTAGCACATAGCCCTAATGATAACGGTAATATAGAAAGGTTTCACTCAACATTGCTTGAACATCTCCGTATTTTACGTTTACAGCAGAAAGATGAACCTGCAATTAATCTTATGCCTTATGCTTTACTTGCCTACAATAGTTCGATTCATAGTTTCACTAAGTGTCGACCCTTTGATGTAATAACCGGTCACTTTGATGCCCGAGATCCTTGGGACATCGATTTAAGTAGTCACATGTTACAGCAGTACATCTTAAATCATAAAGAACAAATGAAAACAGTATACCAAATCATAAATGAAACCTCTCTTAACAATCGTACCGCAATAATTGAGAATAGGAATAAGACCCGCGAACCAGAAGAAGAGTATCAGCCTCAGCAACAGATTTTTGTTAAGAATCCAGTCGCCTCACGACAAAAATTAGCCCCTAGATACACCCATGACGTAGTTTTAGCTGACTTACCTATTCACATCTACACCTCTAAGAAACGTGGCCCCATAGCGAAATCAAGACTGAAACGAGTACCTAAGACTGCGAAATTGTTACAGGATGGTGCTGATAGCGACCCTACATCTGACACGAAGCCAGGAGATAAGACTTGAGACCTTAGACTCTGGAATTGGACTTCTACCGTTTAAACTTGGACCGACTAGATTAATAACTCATTACCATACTTTTCTCCAATATGTGAAGCTGGACGATATCGAAAATAATATTTCAGTACTAAAGACTCAATTACAGGATTTTAAGCTACGCATGACTAACGAAACCTTTTCCTTATACGAATATCAGTTAGATTATCTCGTGAGTAAATTGGTTAAGGTCAATAACCAGTTACATTCTTTAGAACCTAGTCGTTTTAAAAGAGGCCTTGTAGACGGCCTAGGGTCTGTTATTAAGAGCATTACAGGAAACCTTGATTATACGGATGCTATTCGGTTTAATAATGCCATAGAAATTTTACAGAACAACCAGAGAAAAACTATTAATGAGTTTAATGAGCACATTAGTATCAGTAAAGAGTGGATGTTATCCCACAACAATATATTGAATAAAATTGTCGAAAATCAAAGTAAAATTAATACCACTTTAGATTTATTGATAGACGGTTACACTCAAAACAATCAAAATCTCATACATTTTGCACATTTCGCACAAATATTAACTATTATTAGCGAAAATATAGAAGATTTATTATCTGAGTTATATAGGATAGAAAATATTCTAGCATTTACTCGGGCTATGACAACTCATCATAGTATGTTAGGAATAGATATTTTAGGTAGTATGTTAGATAAATTAAAGGGGATTTACGATAGTAATCATATATTAGATTTAGAGTTACGGGACTATTATGATATAATAAAATCAGGTTATTATTATGATGATAGGAAAATAGTTATAGTTTTTAGATTTCCTGTAGTTTCAGTAGATACTTACTTACTTTATAGACTTTCTATTGTTCCTAATAAACACGACCAGGCTCTCATTCCTCCCTATCCTTTAATAGCAACTAATGGGAAGGCATTCATGTACATGGAGGCTGAATGCCCGAAGTTAAATAATAATCGGTATCTCTGTGAACAAAGAACTAACCACTACGTTCAAATCCAAGCAGACTGCATACAAACTTTCATTTCAAGCAAGACTTTGGATGAATCCTGTACATTAACAACTGTAAAATTAGCAAAAGAAGCCGTAGAGGAACTTGACAGCCGACACTATGTTATTTCATTCCCAAATCCAACGAGGGTTCACATGAGCTGCGGAAATGACGACTACGACACTTTGAAAGGCAGTTATCTTGCTACAATTCCACTGCACTGTTCGTTACGTACACCAGAACTAACCTTAATTAATACAAGAGACGAGGTTAAAGGTCAACCTGTAAAAATACTGAAGGTCCCTTATAATGTTGAAACACAAGGAACAAGTCTAATACATGCGAATTTGGCTTCAGTTAACTTAAGTAAACTTCATAGTCTTCAGGACAGAATAACACTTCAGGCGCCAATACAAGCAGACAGAATTACTGAAACGTTATACCATACTACTATACCGTTTTACACTATAATATTTCTTGCAATTATCATAACGGCTGTGCTCATAATTTGGAGATATGTTTCCAGAACTCTAAAGACCAGGAAAGATGCTGTATCCAGAGGAACTGAAAATCATGAATACGCCGTTCCTGAAACTTCAAAATTACATAATCAGCAAGACAAGCTCCCAGCAACATTTTCACTTAGCGTTTTAAAATAGTTGCTGATCTACGGGTGGAGGTGTTACGCCATCGTAGCATAGGCAAACCGCTGACGAAGCTTGCCCTCAATAATTTTCAATAAACAAGTTAAATGCTTAATTCGCAACACGAGGCACGAGTAGCTGAATAAGCGATATCGATGAAGACCGTCGCATCGTGCCATGAGGGCACTCACTTCTGATACATCATCGATCGGGACAATAGGTTTTAGTTAGCTATTAATATTTTTACTGTAATAAGTTTACTTAAAATTAAATCACTTTAAAATTAAATTGGTTTTTTTTAAGTCCTCCGGCCGCAGCCTTCGTAATTCATGCGAAGCGAAATCTAACGATTTTTTTTCCACAATTTGAATCGTTAAAATAACAGATGTTTAATTTATATTTTGTAAACTCCGTTTAATTCATAAACGGCTGATTAAAACTTAAAATTAGAAGTTAGTTATTTTTAATGATTAATGATTAATATAAACGGTTTCACTCACGTTATTTCATCGGGTGTGCCCGACCGGTTTCGAGCTCCAACGGAGCCCTTAATCATGAGCTGGTTACGCGGCGGCGTCGCGCACCAAACTGTGGATTTAGAGGCCACAGCCACAGTTAGTTATTTTGTTAGTGAACGACGTCGTATGGCGTCTAGCAGACGACGTTCTTATTGAGTGATCGAAAACGGTAATTTTATGAAATATCACATATCTACTATGCAACCTTACATAGTTATGTATATTAAGGACAATAAAGATAATGATTGTTACATAATTTAAGTCTCCATATACCGCGGGGGACGTTACAAACATACAATTCACGGACACAAAATACACCCAGACTCAGAACAACTACCTATTTGTGGGTCACAAAAATATTTATTGCATGTGGGAATCGAACCGACAACATTTGGCGTGGTGTCAATAGAGAGGTGACTACCTTAACGACTATGCCACAAGTGCAGTGAAATTAATCGATCGATTGATTGATCGTCCGGCGCACCCTGGGCAGTCAGCCCCGCTACCAACCTGCTGACTGGCTAATCTTTTTCCAACGGCGTGAGCTATTATCATTATGTAGCTCATGTCGACACGATAGAAGAGTGAAATTAATTGTAAATGTGAATAGACGAGAACATTAGCAGCTACAGTGAACCGTGGTTCATTGTTTACCTCTTTATTTTAATCCACTGTCAACGTACGGGGTCCCATGATGGGACCACGTACGTTGACAGTAGGCCCATCTACTTTGGATGTATGTTGCCAAACACACGTTTATACTAGATCGACACAGATAGCATAAATAAAAACGCTAGGAAACACAACACGAGGTAGTTTTATGTTGAATCCGATATGAAGAACAAAGGAAGTAAGAAAAAAATTAAACCTAAGTTTTTAATAACTTTTTTCGCAATAAAACACAAAAATTCACTATGCTTGAGTGTCCGTTACAAAACAAAAACAAAATAATCATTTGTTTTTACTTCTTCAAGTTAAACGGATGGACACACGGACGGAACCTGTAAAAAAAGAAATTCAAATCAATTTGTCTGTCAGAACTTTGTAACTTCTAAACCAAGAATGTTAATTACCTACATGGAAATCTCACATAATACGTAAAACTTTAGCACCACAGTCGTGGTATCATTACCATACTCTACAATATTATTATTTGTTCTTAGTGACCCCATGTCAATAACTGAATAGTACCTACTTATTTTGAAATAATTGAACTGATGACTGTGTAAAGTAAAATGAGAAAATAAAAACTAAAGAATTGTGTACGCACATGTACCAAAATAAAAACGGTACTATACTAACAATTTTGGAAGGTAAGCACCATGTATCGCGCGGCCGCTTTTTAGTACACATTCAAACTTGGTTGGTTTATCTCTGTATTGCGCTTCTCATTGGTTTTTTGATTATATTTCTTTAATTATTAAGTGTATTGGGCTACAATTTTACAGATGGATAATTGAACTAATACACTAACGAATGAGATACCTTTTAATTTGCCAACCCATAGTAAACTCGTCCAATCGAATGGCGAACAACATCGTGGCCCAGACCTAGCAATTTTGTTCATAATTCATTATTTACTTACAGTAAATCGGTGAGACTTAACATGACATTGTGAGCATTTATAAGGTACAAATAAACTTTAAAATTTAGGCTTCGGAGCTCATATTCGCAGTACTAGGACCTAATAACCTGATTTCATTTTAAAATTTATAGCTTCCTAGCGGTAATTTTTTTTCGAAGTCTGTTTTCACAAACATAACACACAAAAGAATTGCAACATGTGTAAAAAAAGTCACAACTATTCGCCTAACCGTTTATGATATCCAGCAATCAGCCAAACGTCACCGCAGCGGAAACTTGAATATCTTCGGAGTCTTTAGACACACAAATCTCATTTATGCATACACATTTACCTTTCGTTATACTCTAATCCATGTAACTATTTTATTCTACTTACGTCCTTTGGAAAAAAAGTCTCGCTGGGAAGACGTCGTTCCAGCGGAAAACGTTTTTGATGAATATCCACAGACCAGGGGGCCAATTCCACTAACGAAATTACGTTTAAAACGCAGCTGAACGACGGCTGTTAGCTATTTTCTTATTCTGCTAATGAACAACGATCCAGCTGCAGTTACGTTTCAGCTGAAGCTAACGATCGATCGAGTGTTCGTATTCCGCTAACTCGATCGAACATCAACGTTACGTTTCGTCCTATTCCACTAAAATTCTGACAGATGTTTGGGCTGACACGCAACTGAACTTTAGCCGTTCAGCTGTCAAAATTAACAGCTGAACATCAGTCGATAAACTTGTACTTTTACTGGATTGTTGAATGTTTTGACGAAGATTTAGACTTAATTTCGTTGATTTTACAAAAGTTAAAGGGTGTATTTTGTTGTCCTTGCCACTAAGGTTAACATTGGAAGAGTTAAAAAAGAAATTAGTCGACAAGCCGACGAGTTCCAAACAATGCATTTAATTTTACTGACCGAGAGTTAGTTAGTTAAAATATAATAAAGACTCACTGAAAACCTTGCAAAATCTCTGACTGAGGAGATTAGCCCTCGTATTATGCTGCATTCATACGGATACAAAGGTAAGATCGCCTGTAATATAAGTTAATATTGATGCAAGTAATTGCATATGTTGTACCTACCTAATAGGTAAAGTAAAATGTCTTTATTGTCTTTTTTAGATTTTGGTGACACTGGCATTTTATGCAACTAGCTCGTAGGTACCAAATGCTAGTCCCTAAGGCGAAACTGACCCTTGGCCAATAACCAAGTGAAAGATGAGCTGAATCTAATAAATACCTATGTGAAGCTAAGGTATGTTATGCTGAAAATTAATTAATTTCAGTTTGTGTGACTTATGACAAGCAAGTAATTTAAAAAAGTGTGATTATATTTTTTATTCGCAGAGTTGTATTGTGTAATTTTACGATTATATAGAAAGTTTTACATGCCTGTGTTATGGGGTGCATAGATGTCGCTATAGTTCTAAATAATAATAAACGTGAAGAGAATATTGTTAATATAAAGGGATATCATTCCTTGAACATTCATATTTTGAGTAGGTACTTACCTACTTTATACCTACATGGGCGTTACAAGGGGGAGCAAGGGGGCAGCTTGTAACGAGGTCCAACTCGTTATGCAGCTAAATTCAGTAAATGCGTTATAACAAATAAAATATCACCACTCATTTACGATCTTGCAGATTTCGCAAATAAGTCCCTAGGTCGCTGGCATATCAAAGATATAAAACCAGTACAACGTACATCTAATTAAACTATTCAATTTATTATATACTTATTTTTTTATATTCATACACATTATATTAGGTATCATCATCATCGTGGATGAAAATCCATCATATATTATTAATTATTTTTATCATACTATTTAATCACGAATACAATATAGTACTATTACATTACTATTTAATCAAGTACAAATTATAATTGATTATAATTATAATTATTATATTCATATTTTATTATTTTATTACTTACTGTGATAACAATCACTTACTCTATTACTTACTGTGATAACAATCACTACTTCTATAACTTACCCTATTACTTACTGTGATAACAATCACTCTATTACAAAGACCTCTCTTTGTTTTATAAATATTTTAATATCAAGGCATTAAAACATGCTTTTATTTAAATTGTGTTTAAAGCACATATACTAATAATAGGTATATAGTTAAGTTTTTAATCATTTTTTTTTTCTTTATCACCAATTATGCCAGCGGGTAGTGACTGACATAACTGAAAGCCTACACTAATTAAAAAGGCTTGCCTCTTGAGAATACTTAGGGTTTTGTTAAGTACCTATTTCTCTATTTTGTTTGTCTTATTTAATGTAATTTTAAATATAAGACATTTGTGGAAGATATGAAAGAGTGACAAGCTGTCCCCCCCATAGACCAGAACCTAGAATATTTGAATATTAAAGTAGACAAAAATTCACAAAAAACCCAAAAAGATTGTTTTAATTAAGATTTTTTTTCTTATAGTAAGGAATTACAACATTACAAATTGTATTTATTTTGCTTAAATTATGTCATCTATCCCTCCTCCTGGCCCATTGGTTTGCGACACCCTAGTATAGGTACCTATTCTACTATTGCAAATTAAATTGCATCTCATCGTCATCCTCCTGCCCTTATCCCAATTTATTTGGGGTTGGCGCAGCATGTTTGAATTAAATTGCATCTACTAATTTTATTTGTTCATACTATAGCCATACCTACATACATACATACTCCACATTCATACTCACACTCACCCACACCACACCTACACGAACACCGCTCACACACTCACACAAACACAACACATAGTCCACATCACAAATAAATTATGTAAACTGTACCTAAGTATTACTCACTATTTGTGTTAAACTAATGGGAGAAGACACTGACTTCTGTAACACAGGTTTGTACCTAGCTCAGAAGTCAGGGACTTTACAGATATTTGATGTAAAACTTTTTGTGTATTAAAATTTATTTATTTATTTTATTTATACCTGCAGTAATAAATTTTAATAAAACAAAATTGTTCCAGATTTGTGATTTAAATGCCCGTGATGACTATTGGTTGTAGTACCTACTTATCAACAAGGTTTGGAGCAAAATCTGTGGAAGACTTAATAAATAAATAAAACTTTAACAATATTTTTATGGTTTTTTTCCCCTAACATTACTCTCTTTTTTTTACATCAGTCACATGTCTCCTGCCATAACACATACTATTTTTTATTAATCATGGTATCTCAAATGAAATCTCTCTCTCAATCTTATTATTTACTAGTGGTTGCCTGCGGCTTCGCCAACCTGGATGTCGTTGATCGCACCTCCCTTGGGAATTGGTCATCTTCCCGGGACAACAAGCCTAGCCTATCCAAATCTGTACCTATGTCAAATTTCATCCAAATCTGTTCAGACAAACGAACATCCAAATATCTTCACAAACTTTCACATTTATAATATTAATTATAGTAGGATATGGAAATTAGGATGAGGAAAGCGTAAGACCGGTTGTTTTGGCGATGCCTGGGGGAGGCCTATGTCCAGCAGTAGACACCTTTCGGCTGAAATGATGATGATATGAAAATTGTGATGAATAAGTCCCATTTCAACGAAAACAAACATTAATTCAGTTTTTATTAAATCAAAACAATATTATGTTATTTTACTAGTTACTACAGTAACATTTTAAGTTATACAGATATAGGCATTAATAGAATTTCGTACTACAGAAATTATGTAGTATACAACGTGTTATTGAAATAACTGAAAACGTCTTAAGGGGTCATTGTACTCATTAGTATAAACAACTTTTACTATGGGACCAACCCTAAAGTCACGAATAAAAAGATTTAATTTTTGCAATTTCAGGGTTGGTCCAATAGTAAAAATTGTTTATACTAATGAGTAATGACCCCTTAAGAGGTTTTTAGTTATTACAATAACGGGTTGTAGGTAAAGTCTGTTTTTACTCTCTTGTCTTATTTAGTAAACAATGTTGGCATGTCTCTTTATTAAAACAAACTACTAATAAAATATAACTACTCGTTCTGCACATGTAATTAGCATTAAAAATATATTTAGGGTGTGAAATTGTTAACACAATGTCATTTAATAATTATTATTGACGAATTGTTAAAGACATGCCAAGATTGTTTACTAAATAAGACAAGTAAGAAAAAACATAGTGTAGGTATACAAATTTTGACAAAAAAAGTTTCATACATGTCATAACATAATAGAAAGAAATTTATTTAATAATTTAAAAAAAATACAGAAATGTCATTGATTAATTGTCACCCAAAGTTATTTACTGAATATACACTTTGTCAATTAAGAATATTGTATTACTAGACAAAGTTCTACTTATAGTAACCTTACTATTGATTTGTTGTTATTTAATTACAGACAAGGAGAAATATTGCAGATATTTTTATATCAAACAATGTTGAAAGTTCAAAGTTCAATAAAATTATATTCAATAAAACTATTTAAACTTATTTAGTTTTACTAAAATGAAATAATATTCGAAGTGAGTAGTCTAGACAGTAAATATAACAAGGTTTTTTGTATATTTGAATAAAAAAAAAATACATCAATTTCAGCGATAATTTGATACTACTTTTATCAGGATCCACCACATAAAATTAAAGTTTGTTTTCAAAGTTTTTTTAATAAACTTTGAATTTTATTTTTTAAGTTATTAATAAAACATATTAGTGTACGTCTTCCTATCTCACCAAACTAATAGTGTCACCATCCGTCAGCCAAACTACCTACTCATTGAGATTAATCTAACGAGCCCAAACTCGATGTGTCTGCGTTAACCACAGCGGAGATCCTGTGACCATCTTCCGGCTCCATCATCAGACCAACTCCTAACTCCAAAGCATCATAATATTGTTTAGTCATTGGGTTTACATATCAGCCAATTGAAATGTCATGTTAAACAAAAGCTTGCAAAAAGATTCTTGTTTGTCCAACAACAACATCAACGTGTAATCTGAAACACAAATATTAATATTAAAATCCAAGCAACAAACTTTATACACACAAAAAAACACTTGTTTCAGGACAAAGTAGGGTAAATTTTACAATTGTAGTTGCTATACTAGATGCTTTCATGTGCCTCTACTTTCACAAACAAATCTTATTACCTACTTATGAATATAAAAAACAATTATTCATGAAGTGTTATAGTACCTAAAACACAAGTGATCCATAACAAGAAAAAAATATGAATATTATAAGCATACCTCTAAATTTATAACCGGATCTCTGCGAACTCAAATTATAGGACCCATATGAGAGAAGCCACCTTGTCCTGCAGTTTGTTTAAAAATGGGGCCAAACTAGGTTCACCCCCCACTTTACTCCAATATTCTTTAAAAAGTTGGATCACTTTGGATTGTACCTGGCTTGTACTCATATTTAAAATAATTCCAAAACTGAAATGGAAATAAATTATAATATTATTTCTTTGTTAACATGAACTTCATACTACATGCATATTTTGTAAGTTTTATGTTGTAAAACTCATAATTGTAACATTTACCTACTTGAACTCATATTATAAACTCTATTTACCATACATAACACAATATCTAATTTTGATGTAAACATAATGTTTGCATGTAATTTTTTTTATTAAAAGTACCTATATTGATTATTACTCTCAAATAAACAAATAGATGTACCTATGTTTCTATACTTGTATGAAAACTTACCTACCTTTAAAACATTCCGAGGTATTATCGATTTCACTTTTCCCATAGGCACCTTTAAAGCACTCCATATATTGGTTGAAAAGCTTTGTTTGTCTCGCCGAAGTAGACTTTCTTCAGGCATAGGCAATGGCACATTGTATTATTCAGACATAGATTTGATAATATTTAAATAATTTCGATTTCCTCCGCGGTTTGTTTACGTTATTTTGACAAGTAGAATGAACGAACATAGATTATAATTTATGTATTGAATGAACGATAGCCTAGATTTTCTATTAAAATCTATTTTTAACTATTTTAAATTATTTAAACGTATTGAAAAGACGTATTTTATTAATGTAAGTATTTTAATATAGTCAAAAGTAGTTTTTAATCATTGAACTATAATAGCTCAATGTTATTTTCATGATTAGTAGAGTTAGTAG
>CATIWT010000012.1:40000-55824 GCA_949699075.1 Asteroscopus sphinx | reverse complement strand
AACCTAACCTAACCTAACCTAACCTAACCTAACCTAACCTAACCTAACCTAACCTAACCTAACCTAACCTAACCTAACCTAACCTAACCTAACCTAACCTAACCTAACCTAACCTAACCTAACCTAACCTAACCTAACCTAACCTAACCTAACCTAACCTAACCTAACCTAACCTAACCTAACCTAACCTAACCTAACCTAACCTAACCTAACCTAACCTAACCTAACCTAACCTAACCTAACCTAACCTAACCTAACCTAACCTAACCTAACCTAACCTAACCTAACCTAACCTAACCTAACCTAACCTAACCTAACCTAACCTAACCTAACCTAACCTAACCTAACCTAACCTAACCTAACCTAACCTAACCTAACCTAACCTAACCTAACCTAACCTAACCTAACCTAACCTAACCTAACCTAACCTAACCTAACCTAACCTAACCTAACCTAACCTAACCTAACCTAACCTAACCTAACCTAACCTAACCTAACCTAACCTAACCTAACCTAACCTAACCTAACCTAACCTAACCTAACCTAACCTAACCTAACCTAACCTAACCTAACCTAACCTAACCTAACCTAACCTAACCTAACCTAACCTAACCTAACCTAACCTAACCTAACCTAACCTAACCTAACCTAACCTAACCTAACCTAACCTAACCTAACCTAACCTAACCTAACCTAACCTAACCTAACCTAACCTAACCTAACCTAACCTAACCTAACCTAACCTAACCTAACCTAACCTAACCTAACCTAACCTAACCTAACCTAACCTAACCTAACCTAACCTAACCTAACCTAACCTAACCTAACCTAACCTAACCTAACCTAACCTAACCTAACCTAACCTAACCTAACCTAACCTAACCTAACCTAACCTAACCTAACCTAACCTAACCTAACCTAACCTAACCTAACCTAACCTAACCTAACCTAACCTAACCTAACCTAACCTAACCTAACCTAACCTAACCTAACCTAACCTAACCTAACCTAACCTAACCTAACCTAACCTAACCTAACCTAACCTAACCTAACCTAACCTAACCTAACCTAACCTAACCTAACCTAACCTAACCTAACCTAACCTAACCTAACCTAACCTAACCTAACCTAACCTAACCTAACCTAACCTAACCTAACCTAACCTAACCTAACCTAACCTAACCTAACCTAACCTAACCTAACCTAACCTAACCTAACCTAACCTAACCTAACCTAACCTAACCTAACCTAACCTAACCTAACCTAACCTAACCTAACCTAACCTAACCTAACCTAACCTAACCTAACCTAACCTAACCTAACCTAACCTAACCTAACCTAACCTAACCTAACCTAACCTAACCTAACCTAACCTAACCTAACCTAACCTAACCTAACCTAACCTAACCTAACCTAACCTAACCTAACCTAACCTAACCTAACCTAACCTAACCTAACCTAACCTAACCTAACCTAACCTAACCTAACCTAACCTAACCTAACCTAACCTAACCTAACCTAACCTAACCTAACCTAACCTAACCTAACCTAACCTAACCTAACCTAACCTAACCTAACCTAACCTAACCTAACCTAACCTAACCTAACCTAACCTAACCTAACCTAACCTAACCTAACCTAACCTAACCTAACCTAACCTAACCTAACCTAACCTAACCTAACCTAACCTAACCTAACCTAACCTAACCTAACCTAACCTAACCTAACCTAACCTAACCTAACCTAACCTAACCTAACCTAACCTAACCTAACCTAACCTAACCTAACCTAACCTAACCTAACCTAACCTAACCTAACCTAACCTAACCTAACCTAACCTAACCTAACCTAACCTAACCTAACCTAACCTAACCTAACCTAACCTAACCTAACCTAACCTAACCTAACCTAACCTAACCTAACCTAACCTAACCTAACCTAACCTAACCTAACCTAACCTAACCTAACCTAACCTAACCTAACCTAACCTAACCTAACCTAACCTAACCTAACCTAACCTAACCTAACCTAACCTAACCTAACCTAACCTAACCTAACCTAACCTAACCTAACCTAACCTAACCTAACCTAACCTAACCTAACCTAACCTAACCTAACCTAACCTAACCTAACCTAACCTAACCTAACCTAACCTAACCTAACCTAACCTAACCTAACCTAACCTAACCTAACCTAACCTAACCTAACCTAACCTAACCTAACCTAACCTAACCTAACCTAACCTAACCTAACCTAACCTAACCTAACCTAACCTAACCTAACCTAACCTAACCTAACCTAACCTAACCTAACCTAACCTAACCTAACCTAACCTAACCTAACCTAACCTAACCTAACCTAACCTAACCTAACCTAACCTAACCTAACCTAACCTAACCTAACCTAACCTAACCTAACCTAACCTAACCTAACCTAACCTAACCTAACCTAACCTAACCTAACCTAACCTAACCTAACCTAACCTAACCTAACCTAACCTAACCTAACCTAACCTAACCTAACCTAACCTAACCTAACCTAACCTAACCTAACCTAACCTAACCTAACCTAACCTAACCTAACCTAACCTAACCTAACCTAACCTAACCTAACCTAACCTAACCTAACCTAACCTAACCTAACCTAACCTAACCTAACCTAACCTAACCTAACCTAACCTAACCTAACCTAACCTAACCTAACCTAACCTAACCTAACCTAACCTAACCTAACCTAACCTAACCTAACCTAACCTAACCTAACCTAACCTAACCTAACCTAACCTAACCTAACCTAACCTAACCTAACCTAACCTAACCTAACCTAACCTAACCTAACCTAACCTAACCTAACCTAACCTAACCTAACCTAACCTAACCTAACCTAACCTAACCTAACCTAACCTAACCTAACCTAACCTAACCTAACCTAACCTAACCTAACCTAACCTAACCTAACCTAACCTAACCTAACCTAACCTAACCTAACCTAACCTAACCTAACCTAACCTAACCTAACCTAACCTAACCTAACCTAACCTAACCTAACCTAACCTAACCTAACCTAACCTAACCTAACCTAACCTAACCTAACCTAACCTAACCTAACCTAACCTAACCTAACCTAACCTAACCTAACCTAACCTAACCTAACCTAACCTAACCTAACCTAACCTAACCTAACCTAACCTAACCTAACCTAACCTAACCTAACCTAACCTAACCTAACCTAACCTAACCTAACCTAACCTAACCTAACCTAACCTAACCTAACCTAACCTAACCTAACCTAACCTAACCTAACCTAACCTAACCTAACCTAACCTAACCTAACCTAACCTAACCTAACCTAACCTAACCTAACCTAACCTAACCTAACCTAACCTAACCTAACCTAACCTAACCTAACCTAACCTAACCTAACCTAACCTAACCTAACCTAACCTAACCTAACCTAACCTAACCTAACCTAACCTAACCTAACCTAACCTAACCTAACCTAACCTAACCTAACCTAACCTAACCTAACCTAACCTAACCTAACCTAACCTAACCTAACCTAACCTAACCTAACCTAACCTAACCTAACCTAACCTAACCTAACCTAACCTAACCTAACCTAACCTAACCTAACCTAACCTAACCTAACCTAACCTAACCTAACCTAACCTAACCTAACCTAACCTAACCTAACCTAACCTAACCTAACCTAACCTAACCTAACCTAACCTAACCTAACCTAACCTAACCTAACCTAACCTAACCTAACCTAACCTAACCTAACCTAACCTAACCTAACCTAACCTAACCTAACCTAACCTAACCTAACCTAACCTAACCTAACCTAACCTAACCTAACCTAACCTAACCTAACCTAACCTAACCTAACCTAACCTAACCTAACCTAACCTAACCTAACCTAACCTAACCTAACCTATACCTAACCTAACCTAACCTAACCTAACCTAACCTAACCTAACCTAACCTAACCTAACCTAACCTAACCTAACCTAACCTAACCTAACCTAACCTAACCTAACCTAACCTAACCTAACCTAACCTAACCTAACCTAACCTAACCTAACCTAACCTAACCTAACCTAACCTAACCTAACCTAACCTAACCTAACCTAACCTAACCTAACCTAACCTAACCTAACCTAACCTAACCTAACCTAACCTAACCTAACCTAACCTAACCTAACCTAACCTAACCTAACCTAACCTAACCTAACCTAACCTAACCTAACCTAACCTAACCTAACCTAACCTAACCTAACCTAACCTAACCTAACCTAACCTAACCTAACCTAACCTAACCTAACCTAACCTAACCTAACCTAACCTAACCTAACCTAACCTAACCTAACCTAACCTAACCTAACCTAACCTAACCTAACCTAACCTAACCTAACCTAACCTAACCTAACCTAACCTAACCTAACCTAACCTAACCTAACCTAACCTAACCTAACCTAACCTAACCTAACCTAACCTAACCTAACCTAACCTAACCTAACCTAACCTAACCTAACCTAACCTAACCTAACCTAACCTAACCTAACCTAACCTAACCTAACCTAACCTAACCTAACCTAACCTAACCTAACCTAACCTAACCTAACCTAACCTAACCTAACCTAACCTAACCTAACCTAACCTAACCTAACCTAACCTAACCTAACCTAACCTAACCTAACCTAACCTAACCTAACCTAACCTAACCTAACCTAACCTAACCTAACCTAACCTAACCTAACCTAACCTAACCTAACCTAACCTAACCTAACCTAACCTAACCTAACCTAACCTAACCTAACCTAACCTAACCTAACCTAACCTAACCTAACCTAACCTAACCTAACCTAACCTAACCTAACCTAACCTAACCTAACCTAACCTAACCTAACCTAACCTAACCTAACCTAACCTAACCTAACCTAACCTAACCTAACCTAACCTAACCTAACCTAACCTAACCTAACCTAACCTAACCTAACCTAACCTAACCTAACCTAACCTAACCTAACCTAACCTAACCTAACCTAACCTAACCTAACCTAACCTAACCTAACCTAACCTAACCTAACCTAACCTAACCTAACCTAACCTAACCTAACCTAACCTAACCTAACCTAACCTAACCTAACCTAACCTAACCTAACCTAACCTAACCTAACCTAACCTAACCTAACCTAACCTAACCTAACCTAACCTAACCTAACCTAACCTAACCTAACCTAACCTAACCTAACCTAACCTAACCTAACCTAACCTAACCTAACCTAACCTAACCTAACCTAACCTAACCTAACCTAACCTAACCTAACCTAACCTAACCTAACCTAACCTAACCTAACCTAACCTAACCTAACCTAACCTAACCTAACCTAACCTAACCTAACCTAACCTAACCTAACCTAACCTAACCTAACCTAACCTAACCTAACCTAACCTAACCTAACCTAACCTAACCTAACCTAACCTAACCTAACCTAACCTAACCTAACCTAACCTAACCTAACCTAACCTAACCTAACCTAACCTAACCTAACCTAACCTAACCTAACCTAACCTAACCTAACCTAACCTAACCTAACCTAACCTAACCTAACCTAACCTAACCTAACCTAACCTAACCTAACCTAACCTAACCTAACCTAACCTAACCTAACCTAACCTAACCTAACCTAACCTAACCTAACCTAACCTAACCTAACCTAACCTAACCTAACCTAACCTAACCTAACCTAACCTAACCTAACCTAACCTAACCTAACCTAACCTAACCTAACCTAACCTAACCTAACCTAACCTAACCTAACCTAACCTAACCTAACCTAACCTAACCTAACCTAACCTAACCTAACCTAACCTAACCTAACCTAACCTAACCTAACCTAACCTAACCTAACCTAACCTAACCTAACCTAACCTAACCTAACCTAACCTAACCTAACCTAACCTAACCTAACCTAACCTAACCTAACCTAACCTAACCTAACCTAACCTAACCTAACCTAACCTAACCTAACCTAACCTAACCTAACCTAACCTAACCTAACCTAACCTAACCTAACCTAACCTAACCTAACCTAACCTAACCTAACCTAACCTAACCTAACCTAACCTAACCTAACCTAACCTAACCTAACCTAACCTAACCTAACCTAACCTAACCTAACCTAACCTAACCTAACCTAACCTAACCTAACCTAACCTAACCTAACCTAACCTAACCTAACCTAACCTAACCTAACCTAACCTAACCTAACCTAACCTAACCTAACCTAACCTAACCTAACCTAACCTAACCTAACCTAACCTAACCTAACCTAACCTAACCTAACCTAACCTAACCTAACCTAACCTAACCTAACCTAACCTAACCTAACCTAACCTAACCTAACCTAACCTAACCTAACCTAACCTAACCTAACCTAACCTAACCTAACCTAACCTAACCTAACCTAACCTAACCTAACCTAACCTAACCTAACCTAACCTAACCTAACCTAACCTAACCTAACCTAACCTAACCTAACCTAACCTAACCTAACCTAACCTAACCTAACCTAACCTAACCTAACCTAACCTAACCTAACCTAACCTAACCTAACCTAACCTAACCTAACCTAACCTAACCTAACCTAACCTAACCTAACCTAACCTAACCTAACCTAACCTAACCTAACCTAACCTAACCTAACCTAACCTAACCTAACCTAACCTAACCTAACCTAACCTAACCTAACCTAACCTAACCTAACCTAACCTAACCTAACCTAACCTAACCTAACCTAACCTAACCTAACCTAACCTAACCTAACCTAACCTAACCTAACCTAACCTAACCTAACCTAACCTAACCTAACCTAACCTAACCTAACCTAACCTAACCTAACCTAACCTAACCTAACCTAACCTAACCTAACCTAACCTAACCTAACCTAACCTAACCTAACCTAACCTAACCTAACCTAACCTAACCTAACCTAACCTAACCTAACCTAACCTAACCTAACCTAACCTAACCTAACCTAACCTAACCTAACCTAACCTAACCTAACCTAACCTAACCTAACCTAACCTAACCTAACCTAACCTAACCTAACCTAACCTAACCTAACCTAACCTAACCTAACCTAACCTAACCTAACCTAACCTAACCTAACCTAACCTAACCTAACCTAACCTAACCTAACCTAACCTAACCTAACCTAACCTAACCTAACCTAACCTAACCTAACCTAACCTAACCTAACCTAACCTAACCTAACCTAACCTAACCTAACCTAACCTAACCTAACCTAACCTAACCTAACCTAACCTAACCTAACCTAACCTAACCTAACCTAACCTAACCTAACCTAACCTAACCTAACCTAACCTAACCTAACCTAACCTAACCTAACCTAACCTAACCTAACCTAACCTAACCTAACCTAACCTAACCTAACCTAACCTAACCTAACCTAACCTAACCTAACCTAACCTAACCTAACCTAACCTAACCTAACCTAACCTAACCTAACCTAACCTAACCTAACCTAACCTAACCTAACCTAACCTAACCTAACCTAACCTAACCTAACCTAACCTAACCTAACCTAACCTAACCTAACCTAACCTAACCTAACCTAACCTAACCTAACCTAACCTAACCTAACCTAACCTAACCTAACCTAACCTAACCTAACCTAACCTAACCTAACCTAACCTAACCTAACCTAACCTAACCTAACCTAACCTAACCTAACCTAACCTAACCTAACCTAACCTAACCTAACCTAACCTAACCTAACCTAACCTAACCTAACCTAACCTAACCTAACCTAACCTAACCTAACCTAACCTAACCTAACCTAACCTAACCTAACCTAACCTAACCTAACCTAACCTAACCTAACCTAACCTAACCTAACCTAACCTAACCTAACCTAACCTAACCTAACCTAACCTAACCTAACCTAACCTAACCTAACCTAACCTAACCTAACCTAACCTAACCTAACCTAACCTAACCTAACCTAACCTAACCTAACCTAACCTAACCTAACCTAACCTAACCTAACCTAACCTAACCTAACCTAACCTAACCTAACCTAACCTAACCTAACCTAACCTAACCTAACCTAACCTAACCTAACCTAACCTAACCTAACCTAACCTAACCTAACCTAACCTAACCTAACCTAACCTAACCTAACCTAACCTAACCTAACCTAACCTAACCTAACCTAACCTAACCTAACCTAACCTAACCTAACCTAACCTAACCTAACCTAACCTAACCTAACCTAACCTAACCTAACCTAACCTAACCTAACCTAACCTAACCTAACCTAACCTAACCTAACCTAACCTAACCTAACCTAACCTAACCTAACCTAACCTAACCTAACCTAACCTAACCTAACCTAACCTAACCTAACCTAACCTAACCTAACCTAACCTAACCTAACCTAACCTAACCTAACCTAACCTAACCTAACCTAACCTAACCTAACCTAACCTAACCTAACCTAACCTAACCTAACCTAACCTAACCTAACCTAACCTAACCTAACCTAACCTAACCTAACCTAACCTAACCTAACCTAACCTAACCTAACCTAACCTAACCTAACCTAACCTAACCTAACCTAACCTAACCTAACCTAACCTAACCTAACCTAACCTAACCTAACCTAACCTAACCTAACCTAACCTAACCTAACCTAACCTAACCTAACCTAACCTAACCTAACCTAACCTAACCTAACCTAACCTAACCTAACCTAACCTAACCTAACCTAACCTAACCTAACCTAACCTAACCTAACCTAACCTAACCTAACCTAACCTAACCTAACCTAACCTAACCTAACCTAACCTAACCTAACCTAACCTAACCTAACCTAACCTAACCTAACCTAACCTAACCTAACCTAACCTAACCTAACCTAACCTAACCTAACCTAACCTAACCTAACCTAACCTAACCTAACCTAACCTAACCTAACCTAACCTAACCTAACCTAACCTAACCTAACCTAACCTAACCTAACCTAACCTAACCTAACCTAACCTAACCTAACCTAACCTAACCTAACCTAACCTAACCTAACCTAACCTAACCTAACCTAACCTAACCTAACCTAACCTAACCTAACCTAACCTAACCTAACCTAACCTAACCTAACCTAACCTAACCTAACCTAACCTAACCTAACCTAACCTAACCTAACCTAACCTAACCTAACCTAACCTAACCTAACCTAACCTAACCTAACCTAACCTAACCTAACCTAACCTAACCTAACCTAACCTAACCTAACCTAACCTAACCTAACCTAACCTAACCTAACCTAACCTAACCTAACCTAACCTAACCTAACCTAACCTAACCTAACCTAACCTAACCTAACCTAACCTAACCTAACCTAACCTAACCTAACCTAACCTAACCTAACCTAACCTAACCTAACCTAACCTAACCTAACCTAACCTAACCTAACCTAACCTAACCTAACCTAACCTAACCTAACCTAACCTAACCTAACCTAACCTAACCTAACCTAACCTAACCTAACCTAACCTAACCTAACCTAACCTAACCTAACCTAACCTAACCTAACCTAACCTAACCTAACCTAACCTAACCTAACCTAACCTAACCTAACCTAACCTAACCTAACCTAACCTAACCTAACCTAACCTAACCTAACCTAACCTAACCTAACCTAACCTAACCTAACCTAACCTAACCTAACCTAACCTAACCTAACCTAACCTAACCTAACCTAACCTAACCTAACCTAACCTAACCTAACCTAACCTAACCTAACCTAACCTAACCTAACCTAACCTAACCTAACCTAACCTAACCTAACCTAACCTAACCTAACCTAACCTAACCTAACCTAACCTAACCTAACCTAACCTAACCTAACCTAACCTAACCTAACCTAACCTAACCTAACCTAACCTAACCTAACCTAACCTAACCTAACCTAACCTAACCTAACCTAACCTAACCTAACCTAACCTAACCTAACCTAACCTAACCTAACCTAACCTAACCTAACCTAACCTAACCTAACCTAACCTAACCTAACCTAACCTAACCTAACCTAACCTAACCTAACCTAACCTAACCTAACCTAACCTAACCTAACCTAACCTAACCTAACCTAACCTAACCTAACCTAACCTAACCTAACCTAACCTAACCTAACCTAACCTAACCTAACCTAACCTAACCTAACCTAACCTAACCTAACCTAACCTAACCTAACCTAACCTAACCTAACCTAACCTAACCTAACCTAACCTAACCTAACCTAACCTAACCTAACCTAACCTAACCTAACCTAACCTAACCTAACCTAACCTAACCTAACCTAACCTAACCTAACCTAACCTAACCTAACCTAACCTAACCTAACCTAACCTAACCTAACCTAACCTAACCTAACCTAACCTAACCTAACCTAACCTAACCTAACCTAACCTAACCTAACCTAACCTAACCTAACCTAACCTAACCTAACCTAACCTAACCTAACCTAACCTAACCTAACCTAACCTAACCTAACCTAACCTAACCTAACCTAACCTAACCTAACCTAACCTAACCTAACCTAACCTAACCTAACCTAACCTAACCTAACCTAACCTAACCTAACCTAACCTAACCTAACCTAACCTAACCTAACCTAACCTAACCTAACCTAACCTAACCTAACCTAACCTAACCTAACCTAACCTAACCTAACCTAACCTAACCTAACCTAACCTAACCTAACCTAACCTAACCTAACCTAACCTAACCTAACCTAACCTAACCTAACCTAACCTAACCTAACCTAACCTAACCTAACCTAACCTAACCTAACCTAACCTAACCTAACCTAACCTAACCTAACCTAACCTAACCTAACCTAACCTAACCTAACCTAACCTAACCTAACCTAACCTAACCTAACCTAACCTAACCTAACCTAACCTAACCTAACCTAACCTAACCTAACCTAACCTAACCTAACCTAACCTAACCTAACCTAACCTAACCTAACCTAACCTAACCTAACCTAACCTAACCTAACCTAACCTAACCTAACCTAACCTAACCTAACCTAACCTAACCTAACCTAACCTAACCTAACCTAACCTAACCTAACCTAACCTAACCTAACCTAACCTAACCTAACCTAACCTAACCTAACCTAACCTAACCTAACCTAACCTAACCTAACCTAACCTAACCTAACCTAACCTAACCTAACCTAACCTAACCTAACCTAACCTAACCTAACCTAACCTAACCTAACCTAACCTAACCTAACCTAACCTAACCTAACCTAACCTAACCTAACCTAACCTAACCTAACCTAACCTAACCTAACCTAACCTAACCTAACCTAACCTAACCTAACCTAACCTAACCTAACCTAACCTAACCTAACCTAACCTAACCTAACCTAACCTAACCTAACCTAACCTAACCTAACCTAACCTAACCTAACCTAACCTAACCTAACCTAACCTAACCTAACCTAACCTAACCTAACCTAACCTAACCTAACCTAACCTAACCTAACCTAACCTAACCTAACCTAACCTAACCTAACCTAACCTAACCTAACCTAACCTAACCTAACCTAACCTAACCTAACCTAACCTAACCTAACCTAACCTAACCTAACCTAACCTAACCTAACCTAACCTAACCTAACCTAACCTAACCTAACCTAACCTAACCTAACCTAACCTAACCTAACCTAACCTAACCTAACCTAACCTAACCTAACCTAACCTAACCTAACCTAACCTAACCTAACCTAACCTAACCTAACCTAACCTAACCTAACCTAACCTAACCTAACCTAACCTAACCTAACCTAACCTAACCTAACCTAACCTAACCTAACCTAACCTAACCTAACCTAACCTAACCTAACCTAACCTAACCTAACCTAACCTAACCTAACCTAACCTAACCTAACCTAACCTAACCTAACCTAACCTAACCTAACCTAACCTAACCTAACCTAACCTAACCTAACCTAACCTAACCTAACCTAACCTAACCTAACCTAACCTAACCTAACCTAACCTAACCTAACCTAACCTAACCTAACCTAACCTAACCTAACCTAACCTAACCTAACCTAACCTAACCTAACCTAACCTAACCTAACCTAACCTAACCTAACCTAACCTAACCTAACCTAACCTAACCTAACCTAACCTAACCTAACCTAACCTAACCTAACCTAACCTAACCTAACCTAACCTAACCTAACCTAACCTAACCTAACCTAACCTAACCTAACCTAACCTAACCTAACCTAACCTAACCTAACCTAACCTAACCTAACCCGGACCTTCAGGTACTCAACGTCGGCAGTACTCCGACGTTCCACACAGTGCGGGGCACGACGCTATATACCAGCATAGTGGACATAACGGTCTGCACCTCGGGGCTGCTCGGTCTGGTGGACGACTGGAAGGTAGAGGAGGGTTTGACAAGCTCGGACCACAATGCGATCACCTTTAGGTTGGGTCTACAGAAAGCTAAAGGCGTACAAATTATTAGAACTACACGTATATTTAATAGCAGAAAAGCAAACTGGGACCAGTTTCATGAGAAACTGGACCAGTTGCTAATAGATACAAAACTAAACAAATTAGAAATAGACAAAATTATAAATTCAGAAAATTTGGAACAACTAACAAAAACATATTTAAAGTCAATATTAGAAGCATCAGAAATTAGTATACCTAAAATTAAGCCTTGTAGCAGAGTAGACCTACCTTGGTGGTCGGAGGAGCTTGCCAAGCTTAAGAAGGAGGTCGCCACCAGGAAGCGCAGGATCCGATGTGCAGCACCAGTCCGGAGGGAGTTTGTCGTCGGTGAGTACCTGAAAGCAAGAGACGATTATGAAGAAAAGGCCAAAAAAGCACAGACTGAGAGTTGGAAGGAGTTTTGCGGGAAGCAAACTAGGGAGGGATTATGGGAGGGTATCTACAGGGTAATCGGTAGGACTAGGAAGAGGCACGAAGACCTGCCTCTGACCAAGGACGGTCGGGTGCTGGATCATCTCCACTCTGCCGAATTGCTGGCAGATACGTTCTATCCCGAGGACAAAAAGGAAGATGACAATGAAGAACATAGGCGGATAAGGGAAGCAGCTGAAAAAGTAAACGAAAGGGGCCATGATGATGAGCATGACCCCCCGTTTACCCAAGAAGAGTTGGACTCCGCTATGCGAAGCTTCAACCCCAAAAAAGCCCCGGGAGCAGATGGCCTCACGGCCGATATCTGCCAGCATACGATCAATCACAACCCGGAGCCCTTCCTAGCACTGGCAAACAAATGCCTTGAGCTGGGCTACTTCCCGGGGATCTGGAAGGAGGCCACAGTCGTGATCCTTAGGAAACCCGGGAAGGAGAGCTATACAGCTCCAAAATCGTATAGGCCGATCGGTTTGTTACCAGTGCTGGGAAAGGTTCTGGAGAAGATGATCATCGGCAGAGTAAAATGGCACATCATACCTAGGCTGAGTACTCGCCAGTATGGATTCATGCCCCAGAAGAGCACGGAGGACTCTCTCTATGACCTAGTTGGATATATCCGTAAAAAATTAGCAGAGCGCAAGATCACCATTATGGTGTCACTAGACATAGAGGGAGCCTTCGATAGCGCATGGTGGCCAGCCATCAGAACCAGACTGGCTGAGGAAAAGTGTCCGGTTAATGTGAGGAGAATCATAGACAGTTACCTTGAAAACCGTAGGGTCAGAGTCAGGTACGCAGGAGAAGAAGTGATTCGGGAGACATCAAAGGGTTGCGTGCAAGGATCTATTGGAGGCCCAATTCTATGGAACATCCTCCTCGACCCCTTACTCAAGGGATTGGTCGAACGGGGGGACTACTGCCAAGCTTTTGCAGATGATGTGGTGCTGGTGTTCGACGGGGACACCACGACGGAGGCCCAGCGACGTGCCAATGATGCCCTCGCCTATGTTCGTCAGTGGGGTGTCAGAAATAAGTTGAGATTCGCGCCGCATAAAACCAACGCTATGCTTATTACGCGAAAACTTAAGTTTGACACCCCGCTGCTGACCATGGGGGGGGTCAACATTGGCATGGTAAACCAGATCAAGATTCTTGGGCTGACTCTTGACAACAAACTTACATTCAACAGCCACGTCGCAGAAGCGTGCAAGAAGGCGCTGAACTTTTATAAGCAGTTGTCAAGAGCAGCCAGAATCAGCTGGGGACTCCACCCCGACGTCATCCGCACCATATATATGGCAGTAGTCGAACCCGTTATATTGTATGCGGCAAGTGCCTGGGCGCCCGCAGCCGCTAAACGGTGTGTTCAAAAGCAGTTAAATGTGGTCCAAAGGGGATTCGTACAGAAACTGTGCAAATCCTACCGCACCGTCTCCTTAAACTCGGCACTGGTGCTGGCTGGGATACTACCCCTCGACCTTCGAATACGTGAGGTAGCTGCCCTTTATGAGGCAAGGAGGGGTGTACCTCAGCCGGTGCTAGGAGATAGGGACGTCGAGCGACGTACCGCATTTGCTGCTATCCCCCACCCGGCGGAGCATATGAGCCTAAAATTCATATGCCTGGCAGACCAACAACAACTTGCAAACCACTGCACACAAGAGGTGCAGATCTACACGGACGGCAGCAAAATTGACGGCAAGGTGGGGGCGGCATTGTCCCTATGGAACAATGGCGCCGAAACCAAATGCCAAAAATGGAAACTGTCGCCCTATTGCACGGTCTACCAGGCGGAATTGCTGGCCATATGCAAAGCCGCGTGTGAGATACAAAAACGCCCCGAAACTACATTCGGCATTTTCAGTGATTCAAGATCATCGCTGGAAACGGTCTCAAACCACCACTCTGTACATCCCCTCGCAGTAGAAACCAGGAAGATCCTGAAATGCCTTAAAAACCAGAACAAAGTTGTCCAATTGTTCTGGATTAAGGCTCACGCAGGACTGGAGGGGAACGAAAGAGCTGACCAGTTGGCAAAGGACGCAGCGCTCAAAATCAAAACCAGCCCAAACTACGACCAGTGTCCGGTTTCATTCGTCAAGCGGCAAATCCGTAAGGATACCCTTGACGAATGGAATCGGAGGTACAGGGACGGTGACACAGCCGGCACGACCAAGATGTTCTTCCCGGACGCCGTCCGTGCCTACAAAATAGTCAAAGACTTAAAACCATCAGGGATAGTTACCCAGATAATGACCGGGCATGGTGGGTTTTCCTCATACTTGAATAGATTCAAGTGTAAGGAAAACCCATCATGCATATGTGACCCTGACCATGACGAGACAATCATTCACATCCTGACTGACTGCCCAGTATATGGACTGGAGCGGTATAACGCGGAGCAGGAAATCGAAATAGAGATACGGATGGAGAATTTGAGTAAGATCATTGACGATAAATTCAAAAGGAATAAATTTGTCAAATACGGTGTAAAAATAGCTACAAGAGTAATAAATAGAAATAAGTAGACATTAAGCTAAGTACTAATATTATAAGAATATCATGACAGTAGCCAAAAAACGATAATAATGTCAAATATAGAATATATACTTGTAGTAGAATAAGATGTTTTTAATATATTGTTACCAAATAATTATTGTCCTATATTGTAACTATAATTTATTGTTAACTAGTTTTAAGTATTTTAATAAGACTGAATATTGACACGACAATCTAGATAATAATTTTTAAGGAAAAATGTAACAATCATACACCGTAATATTTTATAATGCAAATAAAAGCTCGGATTACGTCCGAGGA
>CATIWT010000012.1:32500-37500 GCA_949699075.1 Asteroscopus sphinx | reverse complement strand
ACCTAACCTAACCTAACCTAACCTAACCTAACCTAACCTAACCTAACCTAACCTAACCTAACCTAACCTAACCTAACCTAACCTAACCTAACCTAACCTAACCTAACCTAACCTAACCTAACCTAACCTAACCTAACCTAACCTAACCTAACCTAACCTAACCTAACCTAACCTAACCTAACCTAACCTAACCTAACCTAACCTAACCTAACCTAACCTAACCTAACCTAACCTAACCTAACCTAACCTAACCTAACCTAACCTAACCTAACCTAACCTAACCTAACCTAACCTAACCTAACCTAACCTAACCTAACCTAACCTAACCTAACCTAACCTAACCTAACCTAACCTAACCTAACCTAACCTAACCTAACCTAACCTAACCTAACCTAACCTAACCTAACCTAACCTAACCTAACCTAACCTAACCTAACCTAACCTAACCTAACCTAACCTAACCTAACCTAACCTAACCTAACCTAACCTAACCTAACCTAACCTAACCTAACCTAACCTAACCTAACCTAACCTAACCTAACCTAACCTAACCTAACCTAACCTAACCTAACCTAACCTAACCTAACCTAACCTAACCTAACCTAACCTAACCTAACCTAACCTAACCTAACCTAACCTAACCTAACCTAACCTAACCTAACCTAACCTAACCTAACCTAACCTAACCTAACCTAACCTAACCTAACCTAACCTAACCTAACCTAACCTAACCTAACCTAACCTAACCTAACCTAACCTAACCTAACCTAACCTAACCTAACCTAACCTAACCTAACCTAACCTAACCTAACCTAACCTAACCTAACCTAACCTAACCTAACCTAACCTAACCTAACCTAACCTAACCTAACCTAACCTAACCTAACCTAACCTAACCTAACCTAACCTAACCTAACCTAACCTAACCTAACCTAACCTAACCTAACCTAACCTAACCTAACCTAACCTAACCTAACCTAACCTAACCTAACCTAACCTAACCTAACCTAACCTAACCTAACCTAACCTAACCTAACCTAACCTAACCTAACCTAACCTAACCTAACCTAACCTAACCTAACCTAACCTAACCTAACCTAACCTAACCTAACCTAACCTAACCTAACCTAACCTAACCTAACCTAACCTAACCTAACCTAACCTAACCTAACCTAACCTAACCTAACCTAACCTAACCTAACCTAACCTAACCTAACCTAACCTAACCTAACCTAACCTAACCTAACCTAACCTAACCTAACCTAACCTAACCTAACCTAACCTAACCTAACCTAACCTAACCTAACCTAACCTAACCTAACCCAGTCCTCCGGTCCTCAAATCCCGAACGGTTGAGTTTTTGACGCGCTCCGCAATCGAAAATTGCAAGTGGTGATATTTTTTGCGATCTTTTTAATAAAAGTTATATCCAAAGTTGCGGCTCATTGCGCTCTATAAAACCGTGCTAAAATTATAAAAATCGGATTAGGGACAAAAAAGTTATAAACAAAAAACCGGCGGAAAAAGTGACAAGTTGTAAACAACTTACAAAAGTGCGTGCGGCGTGCGTTTTATCGCGACGACCCCCTAATTTTATTTGTGAAATAGGAGTGCATACTCAGTGCCTGCACCCCTGTGAAAAATTGGATTTTTCCTGGCCTGGAAAGTGCGACTTTCCACTGTTTTTCCGAACGAGCAAATCAAACCCGGAATAACCGAACACTTTGGCTTGTGGAAACTCGGAAAAGTGACAATTGCTTAAGATCTCGAGTTAAAATTGTGGGCAATAGGGCCACCATCCACCCTAGTGAAGATCAAGATCCTGCCTTCAAAATCCAGGGAGTTCTACCAACTTTCTTGCGGCCACGCCCCAAAACCGTTCTGGAAAGACCATTGTGCAGACCTGTGCAGACCAGTGCGGCTATTTTCAAGACCATCAGCGGATTTCTGACAAAGCCAGCTTTATCCTGAGACTTTCACCAGCAAAATAGAACATAATTTAGTCCTATAATAAGGTATTTCATGTTTGTTTACAAAGATTTTGGCTTTGCCGATTTTCTATCCCAAATTCCAGTGTAAAAGTGAAGAATTTTACTTAATATCTGGGTACAGTGTCTTGTTGCACAGCCCAGGAAAAATTTTGGTTATTGTAGACTCAGTATTTTTACTAAAAAACTTTGTTAACATCATAAATTATTTTGTTCCCACGCTCCGGGCTAACTTTGTAGCCCCAAAACTCGGCCTAGGGAGGCTCTAGAAAGAAAGTGACGTCAGATTAGACCATATTCTGTATACCATATACCCGAAAACCAAACTTCCTTTCTTCTAAAGGTCGTTTTTAAAGTTGTCTTTTTCAATTTACGAAATTTTGCACGATATTTCGCAGTAAACATACTGACGTGTAAGATTGCACGAACAGATTTCTGGAACCTTCCATAAAGCTGCATCTACATACAACTTAAAACCGAACCCGGTTGATGGTGGATTTTAATTATAAATTTAATTTAATTTGTGTTATTTTATAAGTTACTGGTACCGGGCAAATCGGAACCCACAAAACGCGGCCAGACAGGGCACAGAATAAATAACAACGCCAAAGTGTATTTGGCGGCCATTTTGTTTTCCCGTCTAGATCTGACCTACTGTGGGGCTTGGGAATTACGGGAATTTCTACCCATACGAATATACAAGTATATAAATAAAAATATAACCCCTTCTCACCCTCCATCCCTCCAAAAGACCGGAAACGAAGCGAGTTAGACTTTTGACATACTTTTGACTATTCTGACGCATTCGCTGGTCACCCCATACATATCCCCAACCCTCCCCCCCCTTTTTTCATTTTAATTTTATATGAAATAAACTGGTATCAACTTTTTTGACCACACCAAATTAGCGCCTATATAGACGCAGCATTAAAATAAGTCAAATTATTGCACGAAGCCTGGCAAATTCCACAAAGTTATTGCACGATTTTTCGCACTACAGGTTACCATCTTTTAGTCGTCCAATTTCAACTAAATTTAAACTAAATAATTCATTTAACTCAGTTGTTCTAGTCTAATTATTGGAAAACCAATGTCATTTCACTGAACTTCACTGAGTTCAGTGAAGTCCAATAAATAAAATCATTAGCCCGACTCGCGGGAACACCCCCTCCTGCCCCGCTATCGTCCTGCTTTAACCTCCCCCCCCCCCCCCGGACAAACCGCAAGATAGACCAAAAATCCCCACCACTTCTCTACCCCCAACAAAATTAGTTTCCCCTCCCGCTTCCCCTCGTAAATTTCACCCCCCGGGCCGTAACTTTGGACCCAGAGGAGTTAGAGACCCTGTGTTTGGGGTCATTATTATCAGGGAATCAAGCCCCACCCTCTGGCCCCCACGGTACCCCTTGACCCCCCTTGGGACCCCCCTTGGGACCCCCCCTGGGACCCCCCCTGGGACCCCCCCTACCCCCCCGCTTCCCCTCAAAAAAATTTCCCCACCCCCCCTTGGCGTAACTTCGTATCCAGAAGAGCTAGGCTCTCCGGGTTTTGGGCATTAGAACCGGAAGGAGAAGCCCTGCCTTTTGGCCCCAAGGGAATTCCCCTCCGCTTCCCCTATCCTCCCCCCCGGGTCGTAACTTTGGTGCCGAACAAGCTAGACTTCCCGAGTTTTGGCTAATTGAACCGAGAAGAGGAGCCCTAAGTTTTGGCTCCAAAGGAACACCCTCCCCGCCATTCCTATCCCTCCCCCCGGGCTACAACTTTGGAGCCGAAGGAGCTAGACTTCCCGAGTTTTTTATAGTTAAACCGGGAAGAGGAGCCCTATCTTTTGGCCCCAAAGAAAAACCCCTCCGCTTTCCCGTTCCCACCCCACCTTAGTTTCAGATCTAGACGGCATACATAGCCTCTGACTGACGTTCACTACACGTGAAAACACAAGACGGACAATCTGGTACTTACCCTTGCTGGACGAGACCGAAATTACACATTAATTTCGAATAACTTTATTTTATCCTAGGTTTTAGTTTATACATAGAGCTATTTACACACATTTTACATTTTACTATTAATATTTACATTTTATAAAATTTTTACAATTTACAATTACTACTTGACTCGACTTTTACAAACTTTACAAAATACACTCGAGTTAAGTAGCGGCGCCCCCTGACCAGGAAATATGTTTGGATATAGAACGCCAGCAAAGGAGGCTAGGAAAGCCGCCAGTGAACCCGCAAAAACGCCAGAGGGAGGTAAGACACTCACAAAAAGCATGCTACTGAATGACGGGAATTCCAAAACCTCAACGGTCAGAAGGAGTATTGGAGAATGGGAGGCTGGGAAAGCCGACCCTCAAATACAAAACAGGCTCCAAAGTAAAACGCAAATCAGTCCAACGGAAGCCTCCATCTTGTCTCCGCCAATAGAGCCTACAAACTCGAAACAAATGCCCACAAACTCGCAGGATGCCATAAGAGCATCACAGAGAACATTGACGGAAAAGGACTGTTCCCCTAAGAAAACTGAAAAAACCTCTAAATATACAGACAGGATTTCGGAAGCACGAGCCTGTCTCACAAGAGCGAAGTTGCACATGGGGAACTCAAGAAACACCAAGACGGAGATAAAGACGGAGGTTATCCAAGCGCTTGAACGACTCTTCCAGCTTGTAAAGGAGGCAGAATCTGTAAAAGGCACAAGAAAGGAACTTGCCATCGATCCTCCTAGCGAACAGGAGGAGCAGAGACAGGAAGTGGACAAAGCGAAAGAAGAACAAAATAAAGAACTTATTGGGAAATTGGAAGAACATACAACCCTCATCAAAGAAAACAATGAGAGAATGGAAAGACTCACCGATCGGATAGAAAGTATGCAAAAACAGACGTATGCAGGTGCAGCCGCGACTTCCTCTGCAAAGCGGCTTCCACCTCAGACTGCTTTACATTCCATGATAATAACTGCGAAGGATGATCAGGAAACAGGAGAGGAAGTCCTGAATAAGATCAGAAAAGC
>CATIWT010000012.1:0-25000 GCA_949699075.1 Asteroscopus sphinx | reverse complement strand
CAAACCATCAAGCAGAGAAGCAGCACCGCCCGGACTTTGGAGTCGAATCACACGCCAGAGGTTAGTGAATCAGCAAAGAATAGGTTATCCAAAGATAGAGCCAACAAAGCCCAAGCCACACGTGTAAAAATCTTCGAAATCGGAGAAGAGCCTGCAAAGTTATTAGGCTCGCCGTTTTCGAGGAAAACACGTGCGAAACCGCGTGGCCATAACCTAAGCTAACCTCTGTGTAGTACTTAACCCAACTTTTAGTACACGAGGCGGCGACACGCGGTTTCAGCCTCACGTGAAGACTCCGAAGCCGGATCGAGGATCCACCCCCGCAGCCACCAAGAACACCACGGAGCACCTTGGAGGGCCCAGGTAGGTCCAGAACTCCCAAACCCGCTACCCTAGAATCCTGAGACTGGTTCCGTCAGAACCAGTTTCCTTAAACCCCACCACAGACCCAAACACCCCCCCTCCCAAAAATACCCCCCCCCCCATTTACCCCCCCCCCCACAAAATTCAATATCCCCTCCCTGGGAGGTAAGCTTCCCCCACCACCCAACATATCCCCTCTCTTTGGACCCCCCCCCCCCACCCCCAACCAACCCACGAAACCTACCCCCCCCCCCCAACCCCCCTCCCCTACCCCTATTCGCCCCACGAAACCACCCCCCCCCCCCCTCCCCCTCCCCCTATTTTGGGTTACCTCACCCCCCCGAGGCGCACTTTCGGCCAGGAAGGAGCTAGGAACACCGAGTTTGGGGTCATTGGAATCGGGAAGAGAAGACGAAGAGATTGGCCCCAACAGAATCCTCGATTTTAGCTCCACCTCCGAGAAACACAACACTTCACAAGCCAAACACACGCGGGCGCCGCCCTGCATTTGCACAAAGTTTCACAAATAAAGTACCGCACCACCAAGGTACTTCGCGTTCCTGTACTCCGCGAACAAGACCGCAGGAAACCAGCGACAACACCGCCACGAAAGCCACCAGTGGAACATCGCGTCATCAAAGAATAACGTGAGTCCATCACACCTAGTTTTAGTTAGAAAATAAGTAATTATAAGTTAGTTGTAATCTATTTATTGACATCACACAAAATGTCATCCAGTTCAGCAACACGCAAGTCTGTCACGGACGCTGCAGCAGCACCAGCGGCGACTCGAACGCTGCGCGAGAAGGTGCTGAAGAACGCAGCCAAGTCGACGATGTCGGAAAAAACGGCGCACCGAGTGCGTACAAACCGCGTCCCGACCTCAGCGAAAGCGGCATCCGTGGCAGATGCAGTAGTAACAGTAACAACAACAGCACACAAAAAGATACCAGAAGCTAAGAGACCGACAACAACAACGCAACCAATTCCCACTGACACTCAGGCGACACCCTCGGAGCTAAGCGACGTCTCCACAATTCCAGCACCGGAGACGGCAGCAAAGGGAGTAGCCGAAAAAGTTATTGAGTGGGAGCAGCTGAGCATTTCGCCCCCGCACCCAGTCCTGTCAGACGAGGAAAGCTCGACATCGTCGACCGCTTTTAACGATAGAAGAGCGAGCCTTATCTACAGGACCCCAAGGTCCTGTCAGACGAGGAAAGCTCGACATCGTCGACCGCTTTTAACGATAGAAGAGCGAGCCTTATCTACAGGACCCCAAGGCGTAAGACGGGGGTCGTAATGGATTTGGCCACAAGAGAGGCCAATACACTGCTCCAACAGGGAAAGGATGCGTTGGAGTCGAGTGGCAATATTAAACGGGAGTGCAAAGCAACCTGCCATGAGTGCTTGCAAGGCTTATATGAGATCGTCCTGTCAATGGCCGATTCTCGGGCGAGGAACAAGAACGAGTACGAGAAAGATCGCTCCCGCCACGCGAGAGAACTGGTGAGGGTGGAAAGAGCTCACGCCAGGGACATCGCGGAGCTCAGCAAGAGCCTCTCTCAGGAGCTGACCCTCGCCCGGATCGAAATAACAGAGACGCTGAAGGAGGCCAAAACCATCCGGTCCGAAGCCGAGGAGCCCTTCAGAGAGGTGAAGGCCACGGCAAAAGATATTAGGAAATTAGCCGCAGACCTTCGGCAGGAGCGTGAAAGCGCTAAAAAGGAGGGCGAGACCGCCAGAAGTGACCAGAAATGGGAGACGCTTCAGGCGGGCCTCGCCCGAATGGAAAACAACCAAGCCAGCCAGTCAAACCAGCTGGACACGCTCCGCCGAAGCATCACAAAAATAACAGAAAAACTGCACACGCCACACGTCACCCCAGACAGCGAACAACATCCCCAGCAAATAAGTGAGGAACTAGAAAGGATGGAGGCAAATCTCCAGACCATCCTGGAGAACACTCAAAAACTTATAACAAAACCACCACAAACACCCCCCCCACCACCACCTCCTCTAGACTTAACTAGTCACCTCAAGCCTATCTCGGAGAGGCTTGAGTTAGTGTCCTCCGACTTGCGCGTACTGCGGGATAAGGAGCCCCAGATGGCGGCTCCTAGCGTCCCAAACCTGGACGCTGAACTCGCAGTGGTGGAAGTACGGAGGACGCTTGACAACATCCAGAAGGAGGTGTCAACGATTTCGGGGAGACCACAGGTTCAGCAAAACAAAACATTCGCGCAAATGGTTCAAACACCGAGAGCACCCAAGCCCAAACTTCCCAACCACACCCTGATCATCTCGTCGACGGACCCCAATCACACCGGGGAAAATGTCATCGAGAGGATCAGCACGGCACTGGACTTCAAGAAGACAGGTGCAAAGGTCAACCAGGTGCGTAAAGCTCGGAACCAGAAGGTGGTTCTGAGTTGTGCCAGCAAAAGTGACCTGCACCTAGTAAAACAGCAAGTGCAAGCCAGCAAGGAGCTCTCGGTGAGGGAACCAAAGCCGGGGAACCCTCTTGTGTGTGTCAAGGGTGTGTTGTCCAGCTACACCAACGAGGAGATCATAGATCTCATCAAAGCGCAGAACAGCCATCTTCTGCAAAACGTTGATGTAGCAGGACAACACATAAGAGTCAAATACAGGAAAAGGGCACGAAATCCGCACGAGTGTAAATGCCAAGCATATGGTCACAGCAAGACCGTATGCTCGGCTGCGAAAGAAATTTGCAGTTACTGCAGCGGCACGCACACCTGGAGGGACTGTAAGTCCAGAGCAGCAGCCGAACCACCGTCGTGCATAAACTGCAAAATAGCGCACAAAACGGGCTGCGAAAAAGAGCATGCAGCAGTAAGCGAAGAGTGCCCCGAACGCAAGAAATGGGACTACATAGCAAGGTCGAGAGTCTCATACTGCTAAGGGCACCCTGCCGCAACCCTTGGATACCCCATCATCCCCCCAACACCAAACAGGATCGAGAGGCAGGCTGAACTTCATCCAAGCCAACCTACAACGCTCCAAACTAGCAACAGTTGAGCTCCACCATGTGGCGAGAGAGAGAGGAGTTTCAGTTGCACTAGTCCAAGAACCCTACACAGGAGCGACTGGTGTAATGAAACAAAGCTCCGGCACGAAAGTCATCCAGTGTACTCTCAATCGCCATAAAAACGTTAAAGCGGCCATTGTCGTTTTCGGGGACGATGTGGAGGTCATCCATGACCCCCAGTTAGTCACCGAAAACGTTGTAGCCGTATTAATAAAGGTGGACAAAATGATGCTGGGAGTGATCTCGGTCTACTTTGAGGGGACTGAAGACCTGGGCCGGTATCTAAGACAAACTGAAGCATGCATCGACAAGCTAAAAACATCCAACATACTGGTGGGAGGGGATGTAAACGCCTGGAGCCAATGGTGGGGGAGTGTTAGCGAGGACGATAGGGGGGCGGAATATAACGCCTTCCTAAACGAGCGGGACCTTCAGATTCTGAACATGGGCCAAACCCCAACCTTCGAAACATACAGGAGAGGACAGTTGTACAGGAGTATAGTGGATGTTACTGTGTGCAGCCCGTCACTGTTGGCGAGGGTTGAGGGATGGCAAGTGGACAGAAGTCTTATAACATCAGACCACAACGCAATAACCTTCTCGATGCGCCTCGAGAAAGCCCTAGAACCTCTTCGGCCAATCTCGACACGCATCTATAACACAAAGAAGGCGAAGTGGTCGGACTTCACCACAAAGTTCAAATCTGGCCTGGACGAAAACGCTATAACACCTGACAGCGTCGCAGCAGTCCAATGCCCAGAGAGTCTGGAGGAGCTCCTGATACAATACACGGAGCACATCCACCGCTCATGTCTAAACACCATCCCCAAAAAAAGAGCCCCGAAGCCCAATCTAACCCCTCCATGGTGGACACCTTCCTTAGCCAGCATGCAAAAAGAGGTTCTGAGAAAAAAGAGGAGAATAAGAAACGCAGCCCCATCGCGGAAAACCTTCGTCATCGAAGAATACTTGGCCGCAAAAGCCGAGTATACTATAGCAGCAAGTGAGTCGGCCACAGAGAGTTGGAAGGAGTTCTGCTCGACGCAGGAACGAGAGAGCATGTGGGATGGTATCTATCGAGTCATCAGGAAGACAGCCAAAAGACAAGAGGACATGCTCCTCAGGAATACCGCGGGCGAAACACTTAGCCCAGATCAGTCCGCGGATCTTTTGGCAAGCACGTTTTACCCTGACGACTCGATAGAAACCGACTCGGAACATCACACAATGCTCAGGAGCCTAACAGAAGGCAAAAACCCGGCGGAAATACAAGGTCTGTCGGATGACGACCCACCCTTCACAACCGCGGAGCTTGAAATGGTCCTTAGGGCACAAAACCCGAAAAAAGCTCCCGGTCCCGATGGGCTGACATCCGACATATGCACAGCTGCAATAAACTGCAACAGGGAAGTATTCTTGGCAATAGCTAACAAATGCTTAGCGCTGTCGTACTTCCCCAAGCAGTGGAAAACAGCCCATGTGTGCATACTCCGCAAGCCGGGTAAGGAAGACTACACCCATCCTAAGTCGTACAGGCCAATCGGCTTGTTATCGGTCCTGGGAAAGATAGTCGAGAAACTCCTGGTAGGAAGACTCCAGTGGCATTTCCTCCCGAAATTCAACAACCAACAATTTGGATTCATGCCACAGAGAGGGACCGAGGACGCCCTCTATGCCCTAATGAAGCACATACGTGCGGAAAGGGAAGCCACAAAAATAGTGCTCCTAGTATCATTGGACATAGAGGGTGCCTTCGACAACGCATGGTGGCCGGCTCTAAAGCAGCAGATGACGGAGAAGCGCTGCCCCAAAAACATCTACGCCCTCGTAAGCTCCTACCTCGAAGACCGGAAGATTGAGGTCAACTATGCCAGAGCGTCTAGTACAAAGGAAACCACCAAAGGATGCGTTCAAGGCTCCATAGCCGGTCCGACGTTTTGGAACCTTATACTAGACTCACTCCTACACAAAATGGCTAGTAAAGGGGTCTACTGCCAAGCCTTCGCAGACGATGTAGTCCTTGTATTCTCAGGTCATGTAGTCAGCACCCTGCAGCAGACAGCCGAAGATACGCTTCGAGATGTGGCTGATTGGGGAGATCGTAACAAGCTACGTTTCGCCGCGCACAAAACAAACGCGATGGTGATAACGAGAAAGCTAGTATACGACACCCCAATCATCCACATGTCGGGCGTTCGGCTGGATCTGGTCGAACAGATCAAGCTGCTGGGCCTCATAATAGACTACAAGCTCACCTTCAACGCGCACGTCGCTGCAACCTGTAAAAAGGCGGCAGCAATCTACAAACAGCTGGCATGCGCGGCTAGGGTGACGTGGGGCCTCAACAAAGAAATAATAAGGACTATATACGTGTCGGTGATAGAGCCAATCGTGCTGTATGCAGCCAGTGCTTGGGAACCCGCTGCCGAGAAGCTGATGACAAGAAATCAGCTAGACTCGTTGCAGAGAGGGTTCGTCCAAAAGATCTGCAAGGCATACCGTACGGTGTCTCTGACATCGGCACTACTCCTGTCGGGCTTACTACCCCTGGACCTCAGGGTACTGGAAGCCGCTACCCTCTTCAAGGTTAAAAAAGGTCATTCCCAAGAGTTTGTTCCACTGGGCAGAGAAGTTGAACAAAAGGTGGACAGCAGACTCAACCCCCACCCGTCCTCACTCACAATAACAGAGTACATCCGCCTCGAGGACATGGAGCCCGATACCCTATCAACCCACCACGTAACTGGTCCCCAGATTTTCACTGACGGCAGCAAGATTGAGGGGAAAGTCGGAGCTGCCCTCACGTGGTGGGAAGAAGGAAGGGAAAAGAAGTTTAGAACTTTCCGCCTAGAGCCTCACAACACTGTCTTCCAATCGGAGATGTACGCGCTACACAGAGCTGTCCAGCTGGCACGAGAATCCAGGGCGAGTTCTATCAACATATTGAGTGACTCAAGATCGTCACTCGATCTGTTGAGGAATCCGTCCGTCTCCCACCAGCTGGCACTGGATATGAAGAAGTGCGTGCGCGAGATCCGGGAGGAGGGCAGGGAGGTGAGGCTCTTCTGGCTACGGGCTCACGTGGGGACGCCAGGGAATGAGAGAGCTGACGAACTGGCAAAGAAGGCAGCGCTCACAAAGAAAACAGCACCAGACTACGACTGCGTTCCCGTATCATACGTAAGGAAGAAGATACGGGAAAACACTATCAAAAAGTGGCAGGTGCGCTACGGATCCTCCAGCACAGGAGCGGTGACAAGAGTGTTCTTCCCAGACGTCCTAGCGGCGAAAAGAACACTCACAAACGCTGTTATCACACCGCTCCATGTCCAAGCCCTAACCGGTCATGGGGGATTCTCGGCATACCTGCACCGCTTCCACTTGAAAGATAGCCCAGAATGCGTTTGTGACCCTGGCTGCGACGAAACAATATGGCATCTACTGCTCGAATGTCCAAGATTTGGCAGAGATAGGCTGGAGTTGGAACAGAAGATCCAAGTCCGACTAGACCAGCCTACCCTCCATATTATAATGGAGAAACTCGCCACGAGAGTTCCGTTCTTGGCATTCATGAGCAGAGTCGTCAGCGTCGCAATTAGGGCTAACAAAACAAGCGCATCCCCGCAGCCGCAGTCTCACCCTCAACCCCAACCTCAGCCTCAGCTTCTACCACCACCACAACCTCCAAACCCAAACCAACTGCATTTACAGACACAGCCTTCACCTCTATCTCAGCCTCAACAACAACAACAGCAGCCTCAACCACCACTACCACTACCACTACCGCAACTGCAAACACCCTCACAATCGCTGCAACAACCCCAGCGACAAATGCCGATCAGCCAATGGCTGGCGCTCGGAGAAGAAGCAGGAGCGCCAGGCATCAGGCTTCGCGGAGTGGCCCTCTTTATGAATCGCCCCCGCGAAAAGCTCGGCATAAGCTTCTGCCGTGTTGGACGAGACCGAACAATAGCCATATCACCAGGCCTCGCCGCTCTTATCAACGGAAGCACCACTAAAATGAGCATGAAGGCCAGTAAGTATCTGGCCTTACCGGAGACGGAAATGGGGAATCACCGATGCCGAGTACTGCGATCGCTCGACAAGACGATCGCATTATTCGAGTGGGGAAACCTAAATCCGTTTACCCAAGCATGCTCACTGCTTCTGGAGATAGCAGCGGCGGGACGCGGGATGAACATCAAGTCCCGCATAATAAGTGTCGACGCTATGGTGGTGGAAAGAGAGAGGGGAGAAGTCTCAGACCGAATCGCTTGCATCGATGCCTCGATGCATCATGAAGTGGTGGTCTATGAAGACAGGGGGGAAGACCTAAGTTTCCTCAAAACCCCCCGAAAAGATGCTGCCAGCGCATCCGGCCCCAACACCAGCCAGGGCCACCCCCAATCCGCATCCGCCAGCCATAGCATGTCAGAAAAGGTCCAACAACAGGCAGCCGCCGACAAAGCCGAAGCGAAATACGGCTCAAGAGGGTCGCTCGAGGATGAAGCACGACAGCAAAAACGGCTATCGACCTTCCGGAATTTCATGGGAAGGTTGATACCCAGAAAAAGAAATGGGCAAGAAACAGCGGTGCGAGACTTCCTAAGGCTAACACCTAGGAAGTTCGCGCAGCCACCACCGCCAAAAACAAGAGCAGAAAAGGGGCAAGTCACCGCTCCTAGCCTAAAGCCAGCGTCGGAGCCCGCGGAGCACTTCGTAAACGCCTTCCACGAGTACGTAGCGGTCGTGAGAGCAACCAAGGAGGTTAATCTCGCGACCTGCCAGAAAATCCTGCGGACCTTCCATCTCAATATTGAAGGTCTGCTTAGGGTTTTGCTCGAGGAAGCGGAGGCCGCCGTGTATGACAACGCCAATTCCCAGGTCATCACAGGGAAAATGGCGGGGCCATACATGGCTGCCTACAGCGCAGCGAATGGCTTCGTGGCTCTGGATGAGGACGAGACGAGGCGCAAAGGCAAACCCGTATTCGCAACACCACTCAGCGATCCCATTGTAGTCACCGCCCGATGCACCAAAATAATGCTGGACGACAAGATCCTCAGAATGGCGGAAACCATTCTCAGGACTTCATATAGTTCGGCATTAGGAGGAAATTGGGCGGTACCATCAATCAAATGGGTTAACGGGGTCCCCGGTTGTGGCAAAACGACTTGGGTGGTTGGAAACTTCGATGGGGACAAAGACGTCATTGTAACCACGACTACTGAAGCAGCCAAGGATCTCCGAGGAAAGTTAGCGCACCGCTACGGAGATCATGTCATTTTCAAGGTGCGCACTATGGCCTCAATACTAGCAAATGGGTTCAAGAAGCGAGACCGCTGCTACCGTTTAACGGTAGACGAGGCGCTAATGAACCACTTTGGGGCTATAGTAATGGCTGTGAGGTTGTCTGGGGCAAGCGAAGTTGTCCTCATCGGAGATGTAAACCAGCTATCCTACTTGGACAGAGAGAACCTATTCCAACTAAGGTACACCCGTCCAAGCCAGATAACAAACATCAGTCTGGAGTTGTTCTGCACGCATCGGAACCCTTTGGATGTAGCGTTTGCCTTGCGCGAGATATACGCTGGCATCTACTCGTCAAAGTCGCAGGTCCACTCCTTGAGGCTTGAGAGTTTCAGAGATTCGCAAATACCGAATACCGCCGAAAACACCCTATTCTTGACACATACGCAAGAGGAGAAATCCATGCTCATCGGTCAAGAATACGGGTCTGGCGGAGGTTCGCGGATCCTGACGATTCACGAGTCTCAGGGGTTGACATGTGACAACGTCGTCATAATCAACACCAAGGCTAGGAGCTTGAAGATCCACGACAGCGTCCCCCACGCGGTAGTGGCGGTCTCGAGGCACACGGTCAGCTGCGTCTACTACACCGATGACGCAGATGACGCAATAGGCCGGATCGCGAAGGGGGCAATTGGTGCGTCAACAAAAACGGTCGTCGACTACAATCTAAAGATGGCCATGAAACACCGAGACGCAGCAATCGTGGAAGCCCTGGCAAAGCTCGCAAAGTCCGTGACAGACAAATAGCACTTAAGGCTTAAGGCTACTAAGAGAAAAAAAAAAAAAAAAAAAAAAAAAAAAAAAAAAACAAAAAAAAAAAAAAAAAAAAAACAAGAGAGAAACTACAAAAGCAAAATAAAGCGGTGGCCTCTACGGCAATAAGCCTTCACAGGCTATCGGAGGCCACTGACAGCATAAACAACAAAGAATAACATTAAGATGTCAAAAAAAAAAAAAAAAAAAAAAAAAAAAAAAAAAAAAAAAAAAAAAAAAAAAAAAAAAAAATTTAGATAGTAAGTGTGTGATGGACTCACTCTTAGTTTTTAATGATTGTGTATTAGTGTTAGTCGTCCGCGGAGGACAGTAACTGTAATAAACGTGTAAGCAGTCAATTATATTAATAAAAAAAGCAAAAAAGAGTACGGACGAAAGGTCTGTAGGAGAAATTGTATCATTTAAAAAAAAAAAAAAAAAAAAAAAACCTAACCTAACCTAACCTAACCTAACCTAACCTAACCTAACCTAACCTAACCTAACCTAACCTAACCTAACCTAACCTAACCTAACCTAACCTAACCTAACCTAACCTAACCTAACCTAACCTAACCTAACCTAACCTAACCTAACCTAACCTAACCTAACCTAACCTAACCTAACCTAACCTAACCTAACCTAACCTAACCTAACCTAACCTAACCTAACCTAACCTAACCTAACCTAACCTAACCTAACCTAACCTAACCTAACCTAACCTAACCTAACCTAACCTAACCTAACCTAACCTAACCTAACCTAACCTAACCTAACCTAACCTAACCTAACCTAACCTAACCTAACCTAACCTAACCTAACCTAACCTAACCTAACCTAACCTAACCTAACCTAACCTAACCTAACCTAACCTAACCTAACCTAACCTAACCTAACCTAACCTAACCTAACCTAACCTAACCTAACCTAACCTAACCTAACCTAACCTAACCTAACCTAACCTAACCTAACCTAACCTAACCTAACCTAACCTAACCTAACCTAACCTAACCTAACCTAACCTAACCTAACCTAACCTAACCTAACCTAACCTAACCTAACCTAACCTAACCCGCAGTCCTCCGGTCCTCAAATTCCGAACGGTTGAGTTTTTGACGCGCTCCGCAATCGAAAATTGCAAGTGGTGATATTTTTTGCGATCTTTACAACAAAAGTTATATCCAAAGTTGCGGCTCAGTGCGCTCTATAAAACCGTGCTAAAATTATAAAAATCGGATTAGGGACAAAAAAGTTATAAACAAAAAACCGTCAAAAAAAAGTGACAAGTTGTAAACAACTTACAAAAGTGCGTGCGGCGTGCGTTTTATCGCGACGACCCCCCAATTTTATCAGTGAAATAGGAGTGTATACTCAGTGACTGCACCCCTGTGAAAAATTGGATTTTTCCTGGCCTGGAAAGTGCGACTTTCCACTGTTTTTCCGAACGAGCAAAATAAAACCCGAAATAACCGAACACTTTGGCTTATAGAAACTCGGAAAAGTGACAATTGCTCATGGTTTCGAGTTACAGTTGTGGGCAATAGGGCCACCATCCACCCTAGTGAAGATCAAGATCCTGCCTCCAAAATCCAGGGAGTTCTACTAACTTTCCTGCGGCCACGCCCCAAAACCGTTCTGGAAAGACCATTGTGCAGACCTGTGCAGACCAGTGCGGCTATTTTCAAGACCACTAGCGGATTCCTGACGAAGCCAGCTTTATTTTGAGACCTTCACCAGCAAAATAGACCATAATTTAGCCCTAAAATAAGGCGTCAACAACGTCCACAAACATTGAAGAGCTTCAGCCAGCTGAGGATCAGCGTAGAGAAGACCACGGCTGTTTATGAGAGTTTCACCACATCAGCGAGGTCAGCACCTTTAATTTGACACCCCAATCATTAAATTCCGATTAGTACTTTTCAAGTTATAACCTTTCCCCTAAACTGTGTTTTTCCCCGTTTTTTTCCCGATTACCACCATAAGTGAGAATCGGGTGGGAGCTCTCATAACTCCTCAGCAGATAGTCACAAGAGAAAACTAACACCATAGCATATTGTTTACTCCCTAAGAGCTACCTGATACACTTGCTCCCTTCTTCCTGTGACGTGTTTTAAAAAAAGACGGGGTAAATTTACGAGATTCTCCCATCTCAATTGACTCAATTGACTGTTACTAAGCAAACATAAATTCCTTTGTTCCTTTGTTTAAACTCACGGCCACGCTCACGGGGCCGGCCGATACGTGGACGTATCGTTGGTTAGTCCAACGAGTTGGATTGAGGGAGATTTGTTTAGAGTCTCAGAATATTTTTAGTTTTAGTTTTAGAGTTGGTTTAGATCTTTAGTTGGGTATTTATTTATACTCACTGTTTATTTTATAGAAACTTGTTCTTTTGACCGATTTATTTGTTCACTTATTGTGAAGTGACAAAATTTTGTATTGGATTGTAAGTGTGAAGACTGTGAGGAGTGGGCATCTTTGGAACCTGACTGGGAATCGAACTTGTGACCCACGTATATAAATTATTGATTTTATTCTTATTTTGTATTATTGACCGGAAAAGGGTCAAGCCCATTAACGAGCCCAATTCGGGCAATTCTTTTATTGACATTTTTTTTTTGACAGGTCCCCTTTGTGGCCACATCAGCGCCCCCTCCTTCAAGTCTTCCCGCTCTGCCTAGGACTGGGAATTCTGGAATTTGAGTCAATACCCCCCCCCCCCCTGTTCCTTTTTCCTCTCAATGACCCTCTCCCGTAAATAAACTCCCTTAAATCTTCCCCAGAATTTAAATTCCTCCCTCACCCTCAGGATATTTCACCCCCCCTAAGCGTAACTTTTGAACCAGGGGAGCTAGAGACCCCGCGTTTTGGGGATTCATATAGTGAAGATAAAATCTACCCCTTGGCTCCAACAGAAATCCCCACCCCTGTCAATTCCCCCTCCGGGAATAAATTTTCATCCCCTCCACTTTTTTGGCCAAACCCCACATTGTCCACCTACCCTGTATCCCCTCCAAAACACATCCCCCCCATCCTCTTTCAACTAGATATCTCGGGAACGGACAGGGTTAGACACCAATCCCGTTCCCTAACCGACCTAGTACCATCAGACACCCTAAAAGTGACCATATCTCGGGAACGGTTGGAGATATCGAAAATCTGAGGGAATTTCCCCCCCCCCCTAACACCCCCCCTCTCCGTCTTGATTTTAATAAAGATAGGCCGAAAATCCACCCCCTTTTTTCATTTTCCCCCTACTTTTTATAAAAATTTGAAAAATCTTTTAAATTAATTTAGGCTCACAAAACTCCAACTAGCGTCACCCGGTTACCGATCGGAACTTTTACCCCCTCCCCTTAAATTTTTTATCCTCTACACCCCCCCTCCAAATTAACTTCCCCGATCCAAAATTCCGTTTTAACATTTTCCTTTAATTACCCAATTCACTCCGTAACCCTACCACGCCCTTATCCATTTTCAAAAAATTTACCCCCCTCCCGCTACCCCTCAGGAAAAAACCCCCTACGGGTATATCTTCGGAACCAGCGGAGCTAAAGCCCTCGTTTTTGGTATCATCCGAATCGGGGGAAAAAGCCCTGCCCCTTGGCTCCGAAATCTACCCCTGTTTTTACACCCCACCTTTTCCCTTACCCCCCTCACTCTAACTTTGGAACCAAGGGTGGTAGACACCCCGAGTTTGGAGTTTACAAAACCAGGGGAACAAGCCCCACCCTTTGGCTCCAACAAAACCCCCCTCCCTTACTAACTTCAACCCCCCCGGGCCGTAACTTAGGAGCCACAAGGCCTAGAAACACCGAATTTGGGCTCAATTGAGAGAAAAGAAAAGGACACGTCTCTTGGCTCCAACAGTTACCCCCCTAGACCCCTTCCTTGACCCCCACCATACCTTGACCCCCTTTTTAGTATTTGTTTCCCCGTTTTGTTCTACCGGAGCACGCTTCGGACATCCCTGGGTGTTCCCTTAGATTCCATTGACCCCCCCTTGACCCCCTTGACCCCCCTTGACAAAAATCCCAGAATTCATCTAGATTGTATTTCTAGTCATAGTTAGTTTTAAGATTTACATTTTTAAATTTATAATTTATTTTTACAATTTACTTTTACACTTTATTTATACACTTATTATTTACTTTTACAAATTTACATTTATTTACATTTTATTTCATTTTACATTTTACAACTTGCGTTAACCCCTGACTCCCAAGTGAGCCCCAACCTCCCTCTTATCAAATTCCAAAAAAATTCTTACAGTTTCGCAACTTATACTTATACTTTGATTCGACTCTGTTTCCTTGCCAGACTCCTCAACAAGGAAAATCACATATCTCTCTGGACAAAGCCCGACCGGACAACGTCATAGGACGGGATATTGAACAAAGAGTTATAGATAGTGCCAGCTTGCAAGGCCATTTACACCTTGCAGACTGCGACCTCTATCTTTATTTACTCTGATTTTATTAATACTTAATTGAAGACTGATAAAACTAGGCATTATAGCCGGTGATTAGACATAAGACTGATTAGATTAATAATTCACGTATTTTAAATTTTTAAATCTTTTACATTTTAATAATTTTATAATTTATACATTTTGTGTTACAAATTTATACAATTTACATCAATACTTTACATTTTAACTATAAACTTAGTGACAAATCCCAGGCGAGATTATGTTCGGAATAAGGACACCGACCAAAAAAATGGAAGCTAGAGAAGAGGTTATCCCACGAACTTTGGAAGCAAATAAAACTTTCACGAAACCACAGCCCCAAGAAACAGGTCCAGTCACAACCTCAACCGTCAGAAGGAGTATTGGAGAGTGGGAGGCAGGGAAGGTGGACGCCCAAACGTCCCAACCCAAAGCCCAGACCCCTCCTAGTAAACCTACTCGGACTCCTTTACTCTCAGCCCTCACCATTACCTCAGCCACTTCTGTTGCTCCCCCAGCCACACCTGCTGTCTCTTTGGCCCCTCCTGCCCCGATGGAGCTCCAAGCACCAAAAGACCGTACTTCCGAGGCAAGAGCCTGCTTGACCAGAGTCAAGTTACAACTGGGTAGTTCTCGTAACACAAAGACGGAAATAAAAACAGCAATTACCCAGGCTGTTGAACGATTGTTCCAATTGGTCAAGGAGGCAGAAGCCAGGAAGAACCAAAAGGTCATAAGAAATGACCCCCTACCAACCCAGGAACGAAAAGAGGATAGGAGTGGAGTGATGGAAGAGGCGGGCGAAAGTAGGGAGAGCACAGAATTAACTAAAAAGCTTGAGGATCACGCAAAACTCATGAAAGAAAACACGGAGACCATGAGTAGGCTGAGAGAAAAATTAGAACTTATGGAAAAGCAAACGTACGCGGGTGCAGTGTCGTCCGCTAGGAGGCAGCTCCCAGAGCGGACGGCACTGCACTCGCTAGTCGTCACTGCAACTGACGAAACGAAGACGGGAGAGGAAGTGATGGAAAACATCAGGAAAGCAGTGAATGCAAAGGATGGGTGGATAGTGGTGGAAAAAATTAGAAAAGCTAAAGATAGGAAAGTAATCGTGGGATGTAAAACTGAGGAGGAAAGGGAAAAGCTCAGGACCAGGATACAAGATTCAGGAGCTCACTTAAACACCGAGTATATGAGAAATAAAGATCCCCTCATAATCCTCAAAGATGTGTTAAATTGCAACAGTGACGAGGAGATCCTGGTGGCGCTAAAAAACCAAAATAAGCAGATGTTTGCAAACTTGGGTGAACATGACAAGGTCGAAATCGCTTACAAAAGGCGCACCAGGAACCCGCATATGAGCCATGTCATCATGAGGGTGTCCCCTAAAATATGGCAGCGGATGACGGAGGCTGAGTCTGTTCACATCGACCTGCAAAGGATCCGGGTGGCGGACCAGTCCCCGTTAACACAATGTTCGCTCTGCCTAGGATACGGACACGGCAGACGCTTTTGTCAAGAAACAACGACAAAATGCAGCCACTGCGGGGGTGCCCACATGAGGGCAGATTGCCCAGACTGGCTGGCGGGAACAACCCCGTCCTGTTGCAATTGCACACGCGTTAAACTGGACCACACAGGTCACAGCGCATTTAGCCAAGACTGCCCAATCAGGAGGAAGTGGGACGCAATGGCCAGATCGACCATTGCGTATTGCTAAGGTGGTCTCCGGCGAAAATTCAGACTCGAAAAAATGGCCATACCTGGTAGCCCAAGCAAACTTGCGGAAGAAGGCACTGGCAACTGACGAAATCATGCTTGAGGCTCACAAGAGGAGGGTGGCGTTTGCACTGCTCCAGGAACCGTATATCGGGAATCTAGGTAGAATGAAGAACTACCACGGTGCTAGGATCTATCAGCATAACAGCCCTGACGACGGCGTCATCAAGTCTGCAATCGCAGTCTTCGATGGTGATATAGACGTCGTCCAGTGTCCAGACTTCACCACGCCCAACATCACAGTGGTGAAGATGAGGACAAGCGCTTGGGAGATTGTGGTGGTCTCATTCTACCTGGAGCCAAAGCCAGCACCGATAGGGCCATACCTGGAGCAGCTAAACAAGATAGAGAGGAATTTTGGCCGGAACATCATCATGGGCGGCGACGCAAACGCCAAGAACTCCTGGTGGGGCAGTCGTAAGATCGACCAAAGAGGGGTCGAGATGGCCGGTGCCCTGGATGAAATGGGCCTGCAGGTGCTCAACACCGGTGACATCCCAACATTCCACACAGTGAGGGGAACCTCACTGTACACCAGCTTTGTGGACATAACGACATGCACGGCGGATCTGCTCGATCTGGTGGAGGACTGGAAGGTGGACGAAGGCATGACGAGCTCCGACCATAACACCATTATCTTTAAAGTAGGTCTTGAAAGGGCCAAGGGCATGCAAACGAGTAGAACAACACGTAGGTTTAACAGCAAAAAAGCAAACTGGGTCCAATTTCATGAGAAATTGGCCCAGTTGCTTAGAGATAATAAATTAAATAAAATAGAAATAGACAAAATTCACACAGCCGAAGATTTAGACCAAAAAATAGTAAATTATACAGAATCAGTAAAAGAAGTTTGCAATAGTAGCATGCCCAAGGTAAAGCTGGAGAACAAGATTAAACTACCATGGTGGTCGGAAGAGCTTGCCAAGCTGAAGCAAGAAGTCACCACTAGAAAACGCAGAATTCGGTGTGCAGCGTCAGTCCGAAGGGAGTATGTCATCGGGGAATACCTGCGGGCAAAAGAAATATACGAGGAAAAGGCAAGAAAAGCTCAGACAGAGAGCTGGAAGAACTTCTGTACAAAACAAGACAGGGAACGTATGTGGGAAGGCATCTACCGGGTAATAGGCCGAACCACGAGGAGACACGAGGATCTGCCCCTGACCAGGAACGGTGTAACCCTTACCCACCTGCAATCTGCAGAACTGTTGGCTGAGACCTTCTACCCGCGGGACACAAGGGACGAAGATAATGAAGAGCATAGGCGGATTAGAAGAATAGCCGATGAAGTAAACAGGCTGGGACATGATGAAAACCATGACCCACCGTTTTCCCAAGACGAGCTAAAATCCGCCTTACGCAGCTTCAACCCGAAAAAAGCCCCGGGGGCAGACGGCCTCACGTCTGACATCTGCACTCGCGCAGTAGAAACGGATACGGAGATGTTCCTCGCCTTAACCAACAAATGCCTGGAGCTGGGACACTTTCCCAGTATATGGAAAGAAGCTACGGTGGTCGCACTTCGCAAGCCAGGGAAGGAGAACTACACAGTCCCAAAGTCCTACAGACCTATCGGACTGCTGCCCGTACTGGGGAAGGTCCTGGAGAAAATGACCGTGGCTAGGCTAAAGTGGCACCTGATACCTGGGATGAGTACTCGCCAGTACGGCTTTATGCCACAGAGAAGCACCGAGGACTCCCTCTATACACTGGTGCACCACATAAGACGGAAGTTACGAGACAAAAAGCTCGTGACGATGGTGTCATTGGACATAGAGGGAGCCTTCGACAGCGCATGGTGGCCCGCAATCAAAGTGCGACTGGCTGAGGAAAAGTGTCCTGAAAATATGAGGAGGTTGATGGATAGCTACTTGAGCCACAGAACAGTGGCTGTTCGATACGCAGGCGAGGAGCATAGGACAAGCACGAACAAGGGTTGTGTCCAAGGTTCAATTGGCGGGCCGATCCTCTGGAACCTCTTACTGGATCCACTGTTAAAAGGGCTAGAGATGCGCGGTGACTATTGCCAGGCGTTCGCCGACGACGTGGTGCTCGTGTTCGATGGCGACACGGCCCTTGAGGTCCAGCGATGTGCTAACGCTGCCCTCGCGTATGTTTGGGGGTGGGGTGTCAGAAATAAGCTAAAGTTCGCCCCGCAAAAGACGTGTGCGATGCTTATTACTAACAAGCTTGTGTATGACACGCCACTGCTGAGCATGGGTGGGGTTGACGTTGGCATGTCAGAGGAGATAAAGATCCTCGGGTTAACCATCGATCACAAGCTCACATTTAACAAACACGTGGCGAACGTCTGCAAAAAGGCAATAGCCATCTACAAGCAACTATCGAGGGCTGCAAAACTAAGCTGGGGGCTGCATCCGGAAATAATAAGAACTATTTATGTGGCTACGATTGAACCTGTCATCCTCTACGCGGCAAGCGCATGGGCACCAGCAGCCAAGAAACTGTCTATCCGGAAACAGCTGAATGCGGTCCAAAGAGGATTTGCACAAAAAATGTGTAAGTCCTACCGCACAGTATCCCTAAACTCGGCGCTAGTGCTGGCTGGGATTCTACCACTCGACCTCAGAGTTAACGAGGTAGCCACTCTGTACGAAGCAAGGAGGGGGGCATCTCACCCAGCGCTAGGAGACAGGGAGATAGAGCGACGTATCGCATTCACTGAAATGCCTCACCCGGCAGAATATAACGACCTGCAATTCATATGCCTGGCAGACCGGGAACATCTGGAAAACCACTGCGGACACGCAGTGCGAATATTTACGGACGGCAGCAAAATCGAGGGCAAGGTGGGGGCGGCGTTGTCTCTCTGGAGCGACGACGCTGAAACCAAATGCCTGAAGTTAAAACTGTCGTCCTACTGTACGGTCTACCAGGCGGAATTGCTGGCGATATGTAGAGCCACGAGGGAAATTCTGGATAGAACGGAAAGAACGTTTGGCATTTACAGTGATTCCAGATCGTCACTGGAAACAATAACCAATCACGGCTCCCTCCATCCCCTCGCGGTCGAAACCCGCAGAAATTTAAGTAGATGCATAATCCAGGAAAAACTTGTGAAGCTTTATTGGATTAAGGCTCATGCGGGACTGGAGGGGAATGAGAGGGCAGACGAGCTGGCAAAAATCGCGGCCCTAAAGACCAAAACTACGCCGCACTATGACCGGTGCCCGATTTCATTCGTCAAGCGGCAAATCCGTATGGATACGCTTGGCGAATGGAATCGTAGGTACGGATCGGAGGAGACAGGGAAAATCACAAAGACGTTTTTCCCGGATGCAGTACAAGCCTACAAAATTTTGAAAAAGATACAGCCAACAGGGATAGTAACCCAAATCCTGACAGGGCACGGTGGGTTTTCCGAATACTTGAACAGATTCAAGTGTAAGGAAAACCCATCGTGCATATGCGACCCCGACGTTGATGAAACGGTGCTCCACATCATCATTGACTGTCCAGCTAATAGTCTAGAGAGATTTGAGATTGAGCAGGAGTTAGGCATAGAGATCAGAAGCGAAAATATAAGTAGTTTAACAGCAAGTAGCAGAACAAGGGAAAAATTTATTAAATTCTGTGTCAAAATTGCTGCTAAGACCATAAGAAGGAATAAATAGGAAACTCTATGCTTAGTATCTATATTTAACTATAATATTAAACAGTAGCATAGCCCAAGAAAATCTAAAAAGTCCGTAAATCTATGGTAAAGCAAAAATTTTGTTATTTTTGGAAAAATATAAAAATTGTATATATAAAAATTTGTATGTTAGAATAAGGATGTGTAGACATGTCATATGCATAGGATAATAATGATATTTATGTTTTTCAAAAGACTGAATAACTGTATATAAACCACTATGCTAAGCTAACGATATACAGAATAAGAAAGATGTTTGTGGCTTGCTGAAATGTAACTGACTGATTATTATTGTTTATAAAAAATGGGATAATAGTATAAGAAATAGTTTAAAGACTGAAAGTAATTTAAGATGCATAGTAACGTGCAAATAGATATAAGAAGGATGAAACAAGAATGATAGAAAGTAACATAAAATAATAAAAGATAAATAATAAGAAAAGATACAAAAAGGCTCTGATCAAGTCAGAGGGTTCACACACGCAAAGCCCTGTGATGACGGGTGCTATAAAAAAAAAAAAAAAAAAAAAAAAAAAAACCTAACCTAACCTAACCTAACCTAACCTAACCTAACCTAACCTAACCTAACCTAACCTAACCTAACCTAACCTAACCTAACCTAACCTAACCTAACCTAACCTAACCTAACCTAACCTAACCTAACCTAACCTAACCTAACCTAACCTAACCTAACCTAACCTAACCTAACCTAACCTAACCTAACCTAACCTAACCGAACCTTTTTTTTTTTTTTTTGATCTCGGGGTGGAAAATCCTCATGGATGTCCCCCGCCCCGGGGAGGGCGGGGGGGTCTGTCGGACTCTTACCGACTAAAAACCACCCCGGTGTTCCATCACTCACCTGCGCCGGGGTCGCGGGAACGCGCTATTCTTCCGCAACCCCGGCTGGTGCTGGCCCGCTGGCGCGGGCCCCGTCTCGAGCGGGGGGAGTGAGGTGTTTGACTCCCCCCGCAACGGCTAAGAGGGGCGCGCGTGGAACACTACGCGCCGCCACCTCGGGTCCTGATGTATGGGGGGCGGCGGACGTCCCCGATTCCGTCGCCCCTGGACCCATTTAGGGGGGCTGGAAGAGGGCGTTGTCCGCCCTCCGCCGACGCCCGGTGCGCCTGCTGCGGATCGGGAGGACGGTCTCCACCTCCCTCAACCTTTCCGCAGCCTCCTTCTGGGAGACGACTGTCTCGCAGAAGGAAACCACCGCGTCCCAGGACTCAACGCTGCCGACCATCGAATTAACTACGGCCGGCAGCGACAGGTCACTGCCTACTTCTGAGATGAGGGCACGACGTGGCTCCTCCCAAGCAGCACACTCTGCCAGCGTATGCCACGCCGTGTCCTCCCGGCAGTCGACGCAGTGGTGACACCGTGCGTCTGGCTCCCTGTTTATGCGACACAGGTACTTCCCGAAGCAACCATGCCCCGAAAGCACCTGCGTCGCCCGAAACGTCAGGGAGCCGTGCCTCCTCCCGAACCATTCGTCGAGCACTGGTCGGATCGCCCCGACGGTAGCCAGACCGGCGGAAGGGCGCAAAAGCCTGTCCCGCCACTCAGCCACCAGGACCTCGCGGAGCTGCGACCGACGCAGCTCGATCTCTCGCTGCATCGGTCGCTCGCCCCGCGACCTCGCGTCCTCACGCCACCGATAGAGTGACGCGAGCACCTTCGCCTCCAGGTCCCAGGGCGGGGACCCGGCCAGTGCACAACCCGCCTCGTAGGAGATCGTGCGATACCCCCGAATTACTCTGACGGCCATAGCCCGCTGCGGCTTCCGCAGAACAGCTATGCTACCGGCCGTCAGGTCAGACGCCCAGATCGGCGCTCCGTAGACCGCCATGGATCGCACGATCCCCATGTAGAGCCGCCTACAGGCGGCGCTCGGGCCCCCCAGATTGGGAAGCAGCGTTGCCAGCGCCCCGGCCGCGCCCAACAACTTGGGCGCCAGCCGCCGGAAGTGGGGTCCGAAGTCCCAACGGCTGTCGAGCACCAATCCCAGATATTTCATGGTGGGCTTGACAGCGATCCGGACCCCCCCGACCACGATGTGTGATCCGGCCGGCGGCGCCCGTCGGGGACCATGAAACACCATGGCCTCCGACTTGTTGAGGGCCACCTCCAGGCCGAGGCGCCGTATGCGGCTCACCGTCAGTGAGACCGCCGCCGTCGCGAGCAACGCTGCCTCCCTGTGCGAACTCCCCCGGGCCGTGACCAGCGTGTCGTCCGCGTAACACGTCAGGTCCGCGCCCGGCGGGAGTTCGCCCCTTAGCACCCAGTCGTACCCGATGTTCCACAGGAGCGGACCCACGACCGAACCCTGTGGAACACCGCACGACACCTGGCGCTGGTTTCCGCCATCGCGTCCCACGTAGGTTACACACCTCCCGGCTAAGTAAGCCCCAACGATGCGGCGGAGGTAGAAAGGCACGCGATGATACCGCAGTGCCTCTCTAATACAGCTCCAGGGCAGGGTGTTGAAAGCGTTGGAGATGTCTAAAGACACCGCCACCACCACCCCGCCCCGGGACACGGTTTCCTCCGCCAGGACTCTCACCCTCGACACAGCGTGGATGGTAGAGCGCCCATGCCGAAGGCCGTACTGGCTCTCGGCCAGGTCCGGCCCCTCTCCGCACAAGTGGTGGACGAGGCGGGCTGCGAGTATACGCTCGAACAGCTTGCCCACCTCGTCGAGCAACACTATGGGCCGGTACGCGGACGGCGAGTCCGCCGGGCGCCCCGCCTTCCTGAGCAGGACCAGACGACCAGTCTTCCACAATGTGGGAAACTGACCCTGCTCGAGGCACGCCGTGTAGAGTCCTCTCAGCTGGGGCTCTAGCTCCTTGAGGGCGAGGGCCAAAGCTAGGCCGTGAATACCGTCGGGCCCCGGAGCCACTTTCTTGGCCCGGAGCCGCCTCACGGCCGCCCTCATCTCCTCCTGTGTCACCTCTGGGACGCTGATGGCGTCCTCCTCCTCTGCAAGCTCTGCGGCCGTGGGCAAAGCCATCGGCGGCGGAGTGTGTTCCGCTCTAGCCGGGAAGAGGGCCGCAACTACCTCCTCCAGCAGCTCGGGTTGGAGACTCTCCGTAAGTGGGGGCGCCGCGGCTCGAAGTTGCCCTCGAACCGCTTTATACGGGCGCCCCCACGGATCCCCGTCCAGAGTCTCCAACATCCTCTCCCTGGATCGCGTCCTCGACTCGCCGATGGCCAGCCACAGAGCCTGCTTTGCCGCGCGGTACACCTCATACCGCGCGGCTTCTTCGTCGGGTACCCGACGACGTGTCCTCCAGTAGTGGGTGTACTGGCGCCTAGCCGCCACGCACGCGATGCGTAGCTGCGCGATTTCGGCGGTCCACCAGTACACCTGGCGCCTTGCACATTGTGCGTGGACCCGGGGCATGGACGCATCGCAAATTTGCGTCATCGCCCCGCGGAACCACAGCGCCTCCCGTTCGACGTCATCGGGTCCGTTCGTTGCCGACTCCCGGCTCCAGGCCTGGACAATAGCAGCCTCCTCGAGAAATTCCCTGTCGATGTGCCTACGCGCCCAGCGCGGGCCGTCCCGACGCGGGACAGATCCTGCGGTTCTGCAGTCGCCAGCGGTCTGGGCGGAGACGTCGAAACGGATGTAACGGTGATCCGACAACGTCTCCACCTCCACGGCGACACGCCAGTCGCGAACACGGCTCGCGACAGCAGGGCTAGCAAACGACACGTCTACTATCGATCCGCCCCGCTGCCGCACGCACGTGTGGACCGAGCCCCGGTTCAGGACGACCAGGCCAGTCGTGACCGCCCACTCCTCCAATGCCTCGCCCTTAGCATCGGTCACCGGGGATCCCCACGCCGCAGATTTGGCGTTGAGATCGCCGAGCAACAGCACCGGGCGAGGATGGAGTCGGCCCACGACGGCACCCAACTCGACAAGAAACCTCTCGAAGTCGGCGAGACTCTTGTTGGGCGAAAAATACGCCCCAACGACGCCAACGCCATCTGCGAGGGCGGCTACCCAGCCGTGCCCTCGAGACGGGCTGACGAGAGCCCCGCCGATGATGGCCACCAAACCGTCAAGGTCTCCCACCCAGTTATCCCTGGGCGGGACCCAGTACGGCTCGGCGACCACGGCCACGTGAATCGACCACTCTGCCATGCTCTGGAGCAAGAGATCCTGAGCTCTGGCACAGTGGTTGATGTTGCCCCGGAGGAAATGGTATTGTGCCATTATGCGCAATCCATTCCCTCCACCGCCCCATTCCCAGGCCGGGAGTCGGCCGAAGGGCAGCCAGGCTGAGGGGGGGATAAAGAGCCCCCGACAGCTTTGGCACCCCTTCCGTTCTTTTTGTTGGTGGGCGCGCCACATGATTTGGCACCCACTCTGTGCCCGGCGGGCCTCCCTGCAGCTGTACAGAGGCTGCAGTTTGGCGCCGCAGAGCACTGGGCCGCCTTGTGGCCGGGCTGGCCGCAGCGATAGCACAGATCGCTGCGGTCCGTTTCGGCGGTGCACCGGCACCTGACGTGACCAACGTCCAGGCACCGGTAGCACCGCATGGCCCTAGGCTGCAGCAGTCTAACCCTTGCCGCAACCCACCCCACCAACAAACGCCCTGCGTCAGCGACCTTATTGGCCGCCGCCACCGGGCACCGCACCCAGATCGTGCCGAGCCCACCGGCGTCGGCACGGATCTCGCCCGTCCGCACGTCATCGGGCTGGCACCCACCGGCACGGGCGATGGCCACCGCGACCTCAGCCGGGTTCGTCGAGTCATCCAGGCCGCTGACGCGCAGCTCAGCGGTCTTCATCGGCCTGGATATCTTGACGTCCTCCGGGTTGAGGACCTCTCGCAGCTTGGCGGCCAACGTGTCCGCCCTTTCGCCACTGGAGGCACCCGACACCTCAAGCAACCGCGCCCCCGTAATCGCCGGCTTCAATCTGAAGCCGGACGGTGTGCCGAGGTCGGGGAACGCGACCTTGCTTTTGGCCTCTGTGAGGACCGCCGCGTAGGTGACGCCCCTTTCTGCAGCTCCGGGCTGCAGCGTGATAACTACAGCCGCGGAGCGCGGGGCCCTGACTCTACGCGGTCTTCTCGCCTTCTTGGGTGTCTTGGCCGGTGCTCCATTGGCCTTCTTCCCGCTCTTCTTCTTCTTTTTCTTCTTCCCCACCGTCGTCCACCCGTCGGTATCCTGGGTGGGAGGTGAGGAAGAAGATGGTGCGGTCGCCGGTGGCGCAGTCACCGGAGTCGCGGTTGCCGTCGTAGGTGCGGTCGCCAGGGGCGCGGAAGCCCCCGCAGGCTTTCTGGGCCCCTGCGTGGGCTTCCTGGGCCCCTGCGCTGGCTTTTTGGCCCCCTCTGCTGCTCTCTTGTCCGCTGCAAGTGGGGGTCGGAGCCTTTCCGCTGGGGGGAGGCGCGACTCTATCTCCTCGAGTCGGGCACTCACCATGCCCCCACACTGCATCATGCACACTCTTGCCACACGCTCCAAGTCGTAATCCGACAGGGCAGGTGCAGATGCAGGTGGGGGTGCGGGCGTCGGGGTCGACGACGGCGCAGCAGGTGGCAGGCTGGTGGCCGCGGGAGCTGTCTGCCGCTGGCTGGCAATCCTCATAGCGGCAACCTCCCGCTTGGGGCTAACCTAA